>CCAG010014526.1:0-33197 GCA_001077435.1 Glossina morsitans morsitans
TCGTTGTCGGTAAAGTCTTAAAACTTCTAAGGATGGGTTATTTCTTCGTCTCGGTCTTCGACGTCACCATTTTTCAGTTGTTCTTTCGCAATATGCGCATGGGGAAAAAGAAGTTGAAATCCTTTTCGTTGAGAGTGGATTTGCGCAGCCATGTGCAATATATTAGGAACGTATATCATTTTCAAACTATTTTGGAAAGAGAACTATACAGTACTGCATAGTACTCAGATTTCCCAATGTCAAAAAGCTATCGCTGCCGTTTATGGCATATTGTACATGATCTAACCGAAATGCATACAAAAGTTAATTTTTTTTCACGTTAAATATGCCAAGTGAGGAGCATCCAAATCACCGGTTGAAGGCATTCATTGCTCGATTCCAGATAAGAAAAAAGTATCTTATTACATAAGCTGGTAAGAAGCAGGCCAAACGAGCCACCAGCAGCATGTTTACAGCGTTAGATCTTGTTCTGAGTTCAATGAGATTGGTTGATGTCAATGTGTTGAAGAATTGTTCCAATTTAAAGAAATTACGGTTAAGGAAAGTCAGCCACTACGTCAGCTAATACAATTCAGCCAATCATTGTAGGCAGAGAGGCTATCATTCTCTGTATTCACTAGACCGCCTCTGATAAGCACTTATTGCTATTACTTTATGAATAACGATCAGCCCAAAGTCCCATTTCATTTTTCTAACGAAAGCAGAGCTGCCCGTAAATAGGATTAGTTGTACCCAACAATGAAACATAATTTGAATAAGACAATATCTAGCATCTTTAATGATTTAACCGTTCAATTCTATTGAAAAATGGCTCAAAAGTTATTTACACAACTTATGGTTAACCAATTCTAGCCTTATGCCAACACTCGAGCAGACACAATTATGCCTACGTGCCTGTAATCTAACAGACTCCAATATAAAGTACTTAACACAATTAGTCTTGGGTGGAGACTATAGGAATCCAAAAGTTGTACACTTCGAAAGCTTAACGTATACAACGCTCGACTAATTGAAAGTTTTAAGATAACAGACATTTCAACAAAATTTTCAAAAAAAATAATAAATGATAATTTGGAAAAAAAAAAACAGCAAACCTTTCTTAAGCAATAGTATACATTCTACAAATCCTTTGGGGAAGGAAAATATTTTAAATCCACTTAAAACTTTTCTAATTTATCAAAATATTTTCATAATACTTTCGATTTGTAAATCAAACACTCAAACGTGAATACACGAATGTGTATCTACATAAGCAGCAACGAGCCATAACCCGTCGTTCATTCATTCATTCATTCATTCATTCATTCCTTCCCCCAATTAGACGTACATACATTTTATCCCGAAAAGACCGCAAGAACCTCCCATACAAAGAAAGAATTTCAAGAACCTCAATATATAGAAAATTACAAAATCATATCGTTATTGGATTGCAAATCAAGTTACCTTTTCAACACTTTTCACACGCACACAAAATCAAGGAACATACATCGCATACACACACACACACACATCGATAGACGCACTCCAGTCATTCATTCACTCAGTTACATTTTAGATGAAGAGAAAGTTTTTTGGATAAAACTTTTGTTTCTAAAACTTTTTGTAAATAGTTATCTCCTTTGCTTACCAAATTTGCTTGCTATCCTTTCTAGCACTTGTACTTATATGCACACAATGAGTAAATGAATGAATGGCATACACTAAGAAATAGTTACACTGAGATATATTCATTCCTCTTTAACACTTCGTTGGGTTTCTCCATTCGTACAACACTCAACACCTTAATCAATTTTTTTTTTTTTTTACCTCACTTCCTTCACTGAAGATTAGAGGAATGCGTAGCAAATGTATGTACACGTCCAACAACAATTTCCAACAAGAAGTATATACACGATTAAGACTTGTCACTAATGTAGTTTTCACTACAATTTTAATTTGTAAACTTTTCATTTCTTTTTCAAGGTTTTTGCACATTCAAGAACCAACTAATTCCATATCTCAATCCAATTCGTTATCTATGTGCAATTTTGTCGGTGTGTCATTAGATTCTCAAGTGTTAGTTTTCATTTTTCTTAATTTTAAAATAAATTTTGTTGGTAAGCATTTGACAAATATTTAAACACTAAGCCTCGTTGATTATCTAAACGAAACATATTCCAATTTGTTGATGTTCGGCTTAAAATCTGGTGTAAACTTGTCTAATTTTAATTTCCAAGTTGAAAGTATTCCGCAAATAAATTTTGCCTCGATCTTCACGCAACTCGCAACAATTTCGAGCTAATGTACTTAAAAAAACAATAAATGCATCTCTTAAGTCGATAAAGTCAGAAGGCAAAGTTATTTGTCTTCATCCTGATCTAGCTTAGCTGAAAATGGAGAAGAAGAAGACGGAGAATTGAAAAAAATGTTTTATTTATTTATTTATTTTTTTTTTTTTTTTTTGTTTATATGATCAAGTACTCAGGAGATGTCCCCTACTACTGCAATAAGACGACGGCCGGGAAGAAGTGAGGAAAGAGAGAAAGGAATACGAAAAGTGTCGTAATCTAAGCTAATGAATGGCTAAACGTGTGCGATCAATCGATAAGCGTTACGTCTTTACCGATTGAGCACTCGCCGTAACTATGACCAAGATAGGGTAAAGTAAACTCTACCGCAGCGAAATTTGAATCTTTAAACAGTGACTTGGTATTGAACGCAGACCTGGTGGACGCGATTCTTACTTATTCGCCTAATCATTCAGATGTTCGTCGTAAGTCAGAGATTCCTTCCATCAAGCATTATGTATATCCAGAATCAAAGTTCCTGGGAACAATACGTGATTTTTCGTTCGTATTTCAATCGCAGTCAGTACACAAAAATTCAGCCAACATAAACAATTCTCTTTCAAACATATTTTTCTCTTATATTTGTTTGTAAGAAGCGTCATCTTTTTTTCAAACGCTAATCGGACTACCAGTTTCTACAACAAATCATGTCACGATGTACCTGGCAGGCTCACAGGCAAAAAGTAGCCACGTATCCTGGAGAGGAAATTAGTTATAGTTAATATTTATTTATTTATTCAACTAAGCTACATATATACATAACATGTATATATAACACTTACATATAATACACTTTTTTTCGATTTGTGAAAAAATTAAAAAAATTTCCAAGAAGAAAATATGTAAGAAAATTATATTCGATTATAAAAGATACTATCCTAAAAAGAGTAAGAGCACAACAAAAAAAAACTAAATTTCCATACTCTATAACGCTCAATGGGCGTGGCCGATTATTTCCATTTTTGCAGAGTATACGTGGGATCTTTATCACATGTCTCTCTCGTATTAACGAACGAAAAAATTGCAAAGCAGAAGTGTCCTTCGTATATTCTGGATTATACCGCGACCGATATGGCCCATTTTCAATCCGCGTGCAAGAACTTTTAATGTTTCTATTAAATAAGAAGAAGATACAGGCAACATGGTCCTGCATAAACATGGCTCGTAACGAAATTATCAAACGTGGCACTGCGATTACAGTTTTGAAATGGTATGCACGCATCTCTGTTTTCAATTTTAGGACGATTGAGTCACTTCCGTCCAAGATACCTGCTTCCTTTCCGACTGTGAAATAAATTTACAAAAATTTTTTTTCTGTTAGCGTTAATTGTTAATTTAAAGTAAAGTAAAGAAGGTTTTGGATTTTCCATGTGAACTAGTCATATGTAAGCCTTAAGGGCTCACCGTGCAGTGTTAAAGTCTACCAGCTCGCCTCCTGACATCTTAAGTTAAAATTTTTTTATTTACTGCGGATTATTTTCACGTTTTCATTTGAATCTAAATATCAACGACGATCAAATAGAATTTATACATAAAATTTATGTGTCAACAATGAAATATTTCGCAGATTTTAAAAGTTAAACAACCTGGTAGACAAATAAATTTTTTACCGAATCTTCTTGAAAACATAGTCTCAACTACATGCGTGAGGCGATTGAATCTTTACTTTTCTACTTTCATAAGAAGGTACTCCCTCTCTCTCTCTTTCTCTTTCGCTCTCGCTCTCTCTCTCTCTCTCTCTGTGCTGTGTAAGCGCGACCTAGTTAAGGCTTGCGCTTATGATTTTTGTAATTGCATTTGACGGCTTAGTTAAAATATGGAAATTGTCTTCTTTTGTCTTTGTATTAATTTCCATCTGTTTGAGTAATCGATTACTGAAAGCCTTCAAGTGGAATTGCATATCCGCTCAATTGGAAGTGTTTTTGTTTGCTACGGAATCGATCTCTTAGTTCACCTATTCGTGTAGATCTTAAAACCCAAAAAGTTGAAACTTTTTTTCGCATTTACTTACGACGAAATCTACAATAATTTAAAACCTTGAGATTTCTAAGAAATATTTAAAATATCTGTACATACATGCATTCACTATACAGAATAGATGAGTAAATTGTTTTGATTTAAATCGATTTTTAATTTGCCTGAAAAGTACTACTTATCTGCCTTGAGGCAGATCAGCAATCCTTAACAAAAACAACTTTGCATTATTCTTTACATAAATATCTTTACATAAATATCTTAACTTTGCATAAATATCTTTACTCGTTATCCGATATTTTCTTTCCAAATTACATACATCTTGCAATATTATCTTTTTCCTGTATCTTTGGCTGCACATTTCTTTACGACAATTAACAGAATCCCACCCACGCGTAAACGACTTTATAATCGCTTTAACGTCGTCTTAATTTGGTTTATAAACATTTATCTAAACCATCAATTGGATGATAAATGAGTTTTTAATAGCAATGCACTGCACAGAGCGTAATTCTTTTCGTAACGTTTTCTTGTTCGCTTTATTAATATTTCAACTCATGGGGACATCAAATGCAGAATAATTTGTTATAGTTTCGTTCTTATATTTGTTAAAGTTATGAGTCTAATGAAGACATACATACACACAAATACCTATTATATATACATACATACATACTTGCACAAATATGTTTAACAAGATGTACTGTCTTTTTTATTTATTATGATGCTCAACATGAGTTCTCACAGCAGGAGTTAGTTATGCTGTAATTAGTAGAATCGTTCTTAGTTGGCTGTTGAGTAAATTTTAATGCTTCTCTTACACGATAAAAATTCAAGAAATGTTCCATTTATATATTTGCAAAGTGCAACCGGTCATTAAAAGATAACAAGAAAGAAAATTACATTCGACAGTGTTCGAATCTTTTATTAGCTTTACATTTATCACTTATATCCATCACAACCGCTATCTTAGAAAAAAGTCTAAAAGATACGATAAAAATGGAAATTCCATTATGCTGGCTATCCATAGCTGGGATCAGCCGTAAACTACATGTCGAAATGTTCACGTTTGTATCTGTCGCAGTCGATTGCTGATGCTTTTGAAAGCAGATGTTTTCAAATCAGAAATATTTATATACATATTACTTGTTCTCTTAAGCTACTCACAACCTCTCGTTGGAAGATATAACGGGGACACTTTTCATCGAAAAAGGGCCTACACTAAACGTATTTCGACTTGATACTTTGGAAAGTGTTCCCCACCACAACGGTTGTATTAAATTTGGCAAATATACATAACTCAGAGACATGTGCTTCTGGTAAGGAAGGAATTGCAATCCGATCCCTGTAATAGTTAAAAGCAAGTGCACGTAATTTGCAAACCCTGTTGCCGACAGCTGTAGATTATCGACTCACTCTAATGAGTAGTGAGTTCACAGCTGCACACAAGTATTCTGGAATCCACTTGAATCTGATGACTTACAATTGTGGGAACGGCCAGCAACTCCGGTAATAAAGTTTGTTCTACAAAATTATGAATCGAAAACTTCGTAAACTAGAATTTGTTCGGTTACGAGCCAAGTCGTCGCACACCTTTCACTAAAAAAACGTAAGCTAGCCATGCATAGTTTTCTTTCTTTCTTGATAATTTACCATTCATTGTTTCATTTAAGCATTGCTGTCAAGATTCTTATGGCAAAACCCGTGCGGCTATCACTTAACTTACCTATACGGGTTATAAAACGGCTATTAAACCTAGACCTGTCTAGCACGTCCACGTATGTCTGTCACCTTGTACTGATAGTTCTCACTTTGAACTAACATCTCCCGGATAGATTGATTTAACTAAATCGATTCAGTTATTCATTATTGGCACTACTACATGTACAGGGAATGCACAAAATAATATAAGCATCTGACATATGCACACTACTTATGCATTTATAAGGCGTTTGGGTCACCATATGCTTGGAAAACAGCTACAGATCTTCGCAGAATAGATTTTTGGAGTCTGTGAATAGGTTCCAATGGAATTGTTCTACCACAACAGCCGTTAAAAGCTTCAATGATGAAGATGGAAATCCGTTCTTCACTCTCTGCTGTAAAACTCGCCGTAACGATTCCATGGCCAAGGAAGATGTTTAATGATATTTCGTTATTGCTCGAACCAAAACCGAATTTTTGTCTGCGTGTATGGACGGTATTATCCACGAATGTGGCAGCAATTGGTAGCAATATGTTAATAACACAATAAGCACTTCATCACAGTCACAGTAATTCCTTCGGTAATGTACTGTATTGCACAATGTTTACATTACTTTGTTCATCCCCTGCATATAGTGCCGCCAGTTAGTATACGTATGTTACATGGATCTAAAAAATCGAGAAAATTAAAGACAATTAATAAATTTCAATACAATAGATTTCAAATTGACTATTAAAATTGATACGATTATAAACAAGTAAGAAAGTTACTTTCGGCTAGAAGCCACTGGCAAGAAAAATTAATCTACCACCCCGTGACATCCATCGTAAGTAATTTCGAATTGACGCACACTTAGGTTTTCGTATTCCAATCTCCAAACCCTTTTATTGACGGTATTGTTTAGCAAAAATTAATCCGTCAGGTCGCGGTGTCGACGTCTTCATTTGTGCGACCAGGAGAGTGCCAAGAACACACAACACACAGAATTAGAGAAGGGCAGATATGGCTTAATCAATTCTGAATTTCACCCTGATCAAGAATATGCATACTTTATAAAGTCTCTAAAGCTTCCTTTTGAGTATTACATACATTGTGAAAAAAAAAAAAAAAAATGCGTATAAAAAAGAAAAAAAAAATTCAAAAATAAACATAAAAAATATAAAAAAAACAACTTTCACCCCCCCCAAAAAAAAAAAAACGGAAACAAGACCAATAAAAGTTATTATAAAAACTCAAATAAACACTAAACCTCAAGTTGATGACCTCGACAACAACGAGTTAAACCAACTAACTAGCCACATATTTGATCAAATTTTAATAGTATCACTTGCAAGTGCTTGTACATGTACATGTGTGTGTAAATGTGAGCTCATAAAAAATCTCATTAACTTTCATAATTCATCATAAACAAGTAATAGATGAGTGGATGGGCTGCTATAAGCACTAAAGAATGAATAAATCGAAGAGGAAAAAGGGTTTGGGATATGAGGAGAATAAGAGAGAGAAAGTTTGCTGAAGTTTAGTTTATAAAGCGTCCTTGTATCACGTTCCACTTTGAAAATTACATGGGTTTATAAAACTTTGCCGTCAAAAGTTAAAATGGTATAACAAACATTATCGCAAATATGCACTTACGCACGCAGACACCCATGCACGCAGGCACATGTACATGCTTTCATACACTAACCAAAATTGCTATCAATATGCTTGAAAGTGCTAAATTTATGTGCACACCTATATGAAAGGGAATGAATATGTATGAATGGATGTTATACGCGTAACTCGAACATTGCTTTTTTTCCTTTTTTTTGTTTGCCAAGGATATGAAACCAAAATTGCTTCCTTAGCACGTGATATATTTAAAGTTTGGTAAATAAAGTATAAAAAAAAGGAGAAAAGACAACAATAATAATAATAGATTTGAAATGGGTGTGGTATTGGCTTTTTGCGCGTGTATTGAGAAAACTCTACGTGTAAAAGCAATAAAAATAGTTTAGTATCACTTTTGTTAAGCAGCAAGAAAATACCGAAGGATCATTTATTTAACTTTAAAGAGAAATATTTCTACAAGTTTTTTCTTTCTTTAAAGATTTATTAATTGGACTCGAATGTCGAAATGTCGAAAAGTTTTAAAGTCTTTTCAATAAAAGATGGCTTGATAAAGACGAAGATAGAGAAAGAAAATTCATTATTTTATATATTAAGGCATTTAAAAGATATTGATCTTCTTGAGTTAAGGAAACCAAATATCTGAACCCGCCAAAGGGAGTACCTGAGTCAAAAAATATGCATTTGTTGCCCATAACATCTGCCCGGCACGTCCCTATCCCTTTCTCTGTCCCCACTTCTTTTTAACTAACCAGCACCCCCCTGAGCGATAGGTCTTAATGCTTAAACGACAAGTCGAGTATAGACTTTCCATGGTTTGATCAAGAAGTAACGATAATTTTCAATTTCAATAAAGCGAGAGAAACACTATTTATTTCATTTATTCATTTTTATATGTAGCCCTTACAGATAGCGTTCTTTTTTCCCTACGCTTTCATGCCTATGCTGCCTTTATATCATGCAGCAAGCAAAACACACTCGGACACCTCTCTGTTCCCGCCGTCCGGCTAACCTAAATTGCTCTTATCTCTGCGACATCAATTAGCTTTTGTATCGGAGAGAAGCAGACCTTACAAAACCTCTTATCATCATCTGCCCATTTATTATTTGCTGTTGTCAAACGATTTCAAATCTCGTTTGACACAAGAGCGGCTTCAACTCTAGGCTTAATTCGTATACTATCGTGTAATTGTGTATTGTGCTATTAAGATTTCATTTGAAATTAAGCAACAGCTTAAACAGCATAGTCGCTACATTAACTATGGAAACCTCAAGTAGAGCGCATGCCAGTGGCCGCATAGCACAAATCAAGAGCATATGCTTTACAACACACTGCCCACATTGGTGAAAAGCAAGCAAATATTTTTATCGTCTAGGGCAGTCCGTATATCACAATATTCTGCTACTCGTTAGTATATTCCCTTTTTACAAAGAAAAATCAAATATTTTATTCATTTTAACTTTTCAAACGATTACACCGCCGCATTCTGGCATTCGCTAGCTCCGAGACAGTCTTTAATAAATTTTATTATATAAATCAGTTGAAAGATGTTCAAAAGTGAAAGGAAAAGTCTCCCTTTTTTCGCTTTTAAAGTGATAAAGTTTTAGCAATTACACAAACACTCACCCAAACACACGCAAACACACACACATACGCGCGCATATTTATTTACTTACACTTTACTTATATTTACACGAGAACGAATTTATGAAATTTTCAACTTAAACTTTATTCGTAGAAAATATTTTTATATGTCCGCTTGTTTGTTTGCGAATCTGCAGGATTTTACTTAAATCAACCATAACAATGTGGCCTAAAGTCAGTCATACAAATATAAATATAAAGCGCGCGGTTTTATAGGTATGACTGTGGGCTTGGTGATGTTCGCTTGTGCATGCTCATGAGATTGTAAAGATTGTGCAGAGATTGTATATGAATATACAATTACAGTACATATAAAAACGATTGCGGTATGTATATGTGTTTATTTGCAGATATAAAACAAATCTTTCAGATCTTTGTGGCATAACGTATACGGCGACGTGTGGGAGGAAGGATACAAAACATACTTGCGTACACTTATGATAATCTGAAGAGCTAAGCCTTTAATTTACTTAAATATTAAAAACAAATATACAAACCTACGTATACGTAACATACGCATATATATATGCGCAAATAAAACGCGTTATATTAAAATATATTAAAATGTGTATAAATTCAGTTCGTATTCAGTATAAAACTGCTTAAGTTAGCAAACAAGTTATTAGAGGCTATATAAGCATAATCAGCTTGGCGTAGCTATGGTTTATATACATATTTGCTGACATTGTTATCATCAGTAAATGTATTTGTTCTTATACAGACAGCACACAGAAGCGTGTGCGTTGTTGGTTGCCTACTTACTTACTCACTCACTCACTCACTCACTCACTCACTCACTTTATTCAATTATTTAACATTCAACCCACTAAACTAAGTGTTTGACTAACGACGTAACTTCGCTGATTAATGTTCAGTTCTGTAAAATATGCATAGCGTGAGATTGCAATATAAGAAGAACTATAAAGACAAAGATAACAAAGCTGCATTTAAAGTAATTACTATCTCTGGAAAGTTTTTCATTTTATAATAACAAGAAAAAAGAAAACCCATACTAACAGAACAGACTATTGCTATACATATAGTTATTAGTTATTAGTTTCTTCTATGAATTACAAAACCCTATAAATTAATGCTCAATATTTATGTGCGCTATGATTAGTTACTAGTAAGCGCTCGCTAACTTTTCAGTTATGAGCGAGTAGACTGACACGAGCAGACACACACGATTGAACAAATTAGCTACCACAGAGGGACAAAAGATTGAAAATGTATGGACAGGAGGACGGAGAAGAAAAAACAGGCCGGACGGATAGTGGGATCTACTAATTGATTAGCGAGAAGGCAGCAAATAGGCGTATAGACTTTTGAACGGATAGAAAGAAAGCTGTCGGAACAGAGGAAGAGCAAATTGACAAAGAAGTATTCAGGAATTCGGGATGCGACTCCAATTTTTTGCTCGAAACAAAAGACGATTTATTTATGAACAGTGGAATTCAATAGATTTCACGGCGGGTTGTCCGAATTAATGCTGTTATTTTGTCTTCATCAGCTCGTGCATACTAGTCTTCCAGAATGTGATGCAAAAGTGCCGAAACGAACTTTTGTCACTGGTGTCCTCTTCATTCATCGCCTCCATACGCATCTAATAATCTTTTTCTTATTTGAACATCATTTTTATATTTTCCCTAGTAATAGAAGTAAAGTAAGCCGAAAATGCTGCTTTCGACTTTCTATATGTGCTAAGGCACCAGGTGTTGCTACATAGATCAATGTTATGATTGCTTATTGTTGCCGCTTATCCAAACTGTAAGAAAGACCATAACTTGAGATATGTATGTCCATTACAAGTGTTGTTACGGCCATCTATGGATTTCCTATTTACATATCTGGCATTAGCTTTTCGAATAATTATAACAAATAAGTGTAGATCTCGAATTTGGATCAAAAACTTAACTACACAAAAATTCTCCCTTTTTAAAACTTAAATGAGCCCTAATGAATCGCCGCCTAATAAACTAGTTTAATGTAATTCTAATACGAATTCTAATACGAATTACATTAAACGTTCATATGTATAGCAAAATTTTCATTATAGCTAACGATTCCCAAAAAACTGAAAGAAACAACGGCGTCTTCGAAATAAAATCTTAAGTTCACCTCACAGATCAAGCATTAAATTACCATACCACTGTAAATCATTATGCAATTCTTAATTTTCAACGATAGAAAGTTTGAAATCATGTATGTACTAGCATGTTATGGTCATTGTTTTTATTGATCATTTACTCGATAGAATCACGAATGATAGCCAAAAAAAATATAAAGTTAAGAATGAAAGCAAAAACTTCCTTTTTTTTATTATCATTGGGTTTGCTTCTTTTTCTAATCATACTTTGTTTTATAGTTTATTTTTAATTAACAATACTTTGAAAGTGTATTTGAAAAGATTTTTTCTCTCTATGCTCGCTATACCTTACTATGTCTGCTTATTTTCATATACCATTGGCAACAACTCTCTTCAAAGTTTACATTAGAATAACTAATTTTGAAAAAAAATTTTAAAATTCTTATTGTTTTTTTTTTTTTTTTTTTTCTAACCAAAGTAACAAAAAAACAAAAAAAATAGATATTATAAATGATTTTAGAGTAAAAGCACATATCTTACAAAATGGCAAATACTAATTAGAAGGATCGGAACTTTACATCAAAATGAAATTTTTTTTAAATGTGCTCTTAAAACTGTTAAGAGATCGTATCCGAAAGAACTATATAGTCAACTTTTTGAAGTAAAAATTTGTGTCACTCTTTGTCTCATTCGATAATTGGATCTGTTTGTTAAATAAATTCATCTACATGAAAAGCATATTTTCGGACAACTAAAATTAGCTCTTGGGCCGACTTATCCATCTCCGTATTATAGAATTTCTTAAAACTTTATAAGTAAATGCTGTTAAAATTGACTTATATGGACTTAATTCGATATCATAAGCCAAGATATGGTTTCACTAAGTGCTGACCACTTTTAATAATATATTTTTGTGAAGAGTTTTATAAACTTTAGCAATAATCGAAAAATCAATTATGAAAACCTTCTAAATATTACCGGCCATTCAGAACTTAAAATAAATGATCGAAAAATATTTGAAAAGAAAAATTACGAAAATACCGAAAAGTCTATGTAAAAATCTGAGTAAAGAGTAAAATGAATACAAAAAAAATTTAAGACGTTGACATTTGAAATAAAAAAAAACTAATTTCTTATATTATGTGTACTATATAAACTCTTCACTAGAAGCCAAGCACGTAAGAAGCCAGTATCCGACCTCAAGAAAGGACCGCAAAGCTAGACATCGGACGCAATCTAGAAAAGCGATCGAAAATTTCAATACACGAGGTTTCTTCCAGAAAAAAGGCAACTTTTCAAATTTCGTGGGCTGCTATGTACATTCGATTTTCGGATTTCTTTTTCATTATGGTGGCACACATGTCCTCAAGCTAGATTGATATTATCAGCCATTTTGCATATTTAGTTTGTTTCTAACCGATATCAAGGTTAGACGTGTTTTGGTGTGCTTCGCGAATTTTTCCCATTTCCTCAATTGTGGCAAAACTGCGTCCATTCATGAGTTCTTTCGGTTTTGGGAAAAACCGAAGGAAGCGAAGGAAGGAAGGTTGCGAGGTGCATATATTTTTTAGTTTTGAACTTATATGTGCATACGCATATGTATATACATCTATATATACACATATATGAATATGCAGTAATCGAAGCAAGCCTATGGTTCGCTCTTTAGTAAATCAAAAAGCAAAATGTTCTTTATGTCTAACCTAAGGCGATTTCATTCGTATTTAAGTTAAATTTTGTTAACCAAAGGCATTTGTTTTCACAAGATGATGATGACAGGCACCAAAATATTCGACGTAAACTTTACTATGATTTCTCTTTTATTTATTTGTTTGTATTTATTTATTTATTTATTTTTTATTTTTTTTATTTTTCGTTAAGTTATCTGCAGAGAGAGAGAGAGAGAGAGAGAGAGAAAGAGGGAAACTTTAATGACAATAGCTCATTAAGTGGTGTATGTTTAAACTTTTTAATTGAATTAGCTTTGTCGGTGTTTTTAAATGTGTGTGTGTGTGTGTGTGTGCGCATGTGTTTTTTTTTCGTCTATGACCACCGGAGATGACAAAGTTGTAAACCGCACCTAGTAAAAGTAAAAAAAAAAATAAACTTACTAAAGTAAGTAACTTTGTTCCATTTCAAGCAGCATTGTGTGGTGGCGTTACGATTTTGTTACAAATTAACGTTAAATGAAGTTTTCAAAAGAGTAGAAAAGCGAAAAACAGCGGAAACACAAAGTGGACAACCGTTACCCTCTATATATTTAGTACTAATTTAATTTTACTAAAGAGAAAATTGATAATTTATATATACATATATAGATATATACATATATATATATATAATAGAAAGATAATAAAGAATAAAAGACATCGCTACGACCCGTTCTTCCAGGCGTTCGTTCACTAGTGGGACGAAAGTGGAGAACATTTTCAACTAAAATATAATAAAAATTTAAGTTATAATTTTTCTTATTGCCTTTTGTTTTCTCTCTGTCTCTCACTCTCACTCTCCCTCTCTCTCTCTCTCTCTCTCTCTTTTTAATGAAAAAGACATGCAAGCAACAGTTTTTCCGACATATTGAATAGATGGCGTTAGACCGTAACCTGATAATATTGTGCACATGAAGCGTTTTACACTTTTGCAAATAGCTTCCGAACGAAATGGTAATAATGTACGTATAAGCTTCTGTGTGTGTGTGTGTTATAACTATTGAACAATTCAAAGAAAATTTGTCAGGGACAATTGAATATACGCCAAATTATATATTGGACGACTCCAATGATGCCAAATAGTCACTCAAGCGTGACAGGGCTGTTTTTATTTCTTTTCTGTTTTTTCGTTTTTCCTTTTTTCGTTTTTGTTTTGCCGACCATCTCCCAACAATCAGTGAAATGATATTCGGTAACAATAGCTTATATTTAACCTCATATATAGCCTATCTTGTGTGTTCCTATTTTGTTTATAAGCTTGACTAGCTACTGTATCAGCAGCATTAGTTGGTATATACAATTTAGCGTTTAATATATATATATATATATATATATATATATATATGTGTGTGTGTGTGTGTGTGTAATATAGAAATTGTATCCTTTATTTGAATCATTGTTAAATAGCGTTTGGCAATGTGCCGAAATGCAATCATAGTATACCGGAAAAAAGTAAGTAAATCATGTTTAACTAAACGAATATCCCCAGAGGGAAATGCGTGCCCACGTTTCAAATATCTTTACATATTTATATTTATTTTCTTTTTCAAAATATTATTTAAAAAAGAAAATATTTATTAAATATTTTCTTTCTTTTTTTTTGTATATATATTCCTTACTTAAGATCTTTAGAAATGCACGACAATAATAAGTGATGAAAAGAGCGTTGAATACACTTACGTACGTAGTCGCTATGAAGGGTACGAAAATCTCTCTAAATTCAGTTTTCAACTTACAAGTTGAAAGTGTAGTAAAAAATTATTTATATTATTATTAATAATTGGAATAACTTCAGCAAAGTTAAGAACGAATACTATAAAAAAAAACAAAGAAAAAAAATATATTCGCTTTAAGACGAACCTCGTACACCTAATAACACCTTTCGAATCAAAGACCCTTTTGTAAATAGCCTTTAATATTTATTGCACCTTTGCGTAGATATTTCAAGTTTTTTGTCGGTCCCATTTATAGCTTACAAATTTATTATGATAAGCCCAGTTGCTTACCAGACTCACTTTCACGTGAAATTTTTAAATTCTGATCAATGTATCGCTCTTTCCCTCTCCGTCTCTCTATCTACTGGTCTTCGCACTCTGTCACTCTCTTGCTCTCCCTTTCCAAACTGAATGAAAATGTTTTAAAATTTTCCGTTAACCATTCACGGCAGGTTTTAGGCCGATATACATAGTTTTAATAAATAAAAGAGTTACACTTTCCTCTGTTGTCGAAAGTCTAAAATCTGTACACAATAACTGTAAAGCATCTTTCAAATACGAACTGATCAGCTCGCCCATCGCCCATCAAAACCATTTTTACATTCATCGTTTAGGAGATCCTCGCTTGGTTTCTCATTTAAATTTCTTCTATACTGTGGGCCAATTGTGACCGTTGTTCGCAGATGTTTTCGACGGTCCTAATAATTGTTCGCGCTGAGTTCAAGATAATTATTTGCTCGGAAAATTTGATCTGCAATCATAAACTAAAAGTTTAGTTAGACATAATATTACCAACCAGACGACAACTTGTCCGCCAGTCGGGCTTACTCAAAATGTAACTCTCAATGTCACCTTTGAGGTCAGGTCAGGTGAATGGATTTGCATTGAATACATCTAAGGGCCGCAAACCGTATAAGTCAATAAGCATGACTCGTGACGATTCTAAAAGTATTCCAATCGAGTTAGTAAATATAAACTAGACTACGCATACACTTTAATTTATTTGCAAACTTTTTGCCAAAAAGTTGATTATTAAAAATAGTTCAATAAAGTTTTTATATTTCTTTCTTATTTTTATTTTAATTAACATTAAAAATTTTTCAAAAACAAGTTTTATATTAATCCGTTATTTTTATCACTTTCATATAATATTTAAAAAATAATGTAAGCAAAACTTAAAGCATTGCAAATATGATCCTCTCAGGTTGTCTGTCAAGGAGAGAAACAAAATATCTGTCTTTAGCATAAGCAAACTTTTGAAAGAAGAAGATTGTTTTTAAGTAAACAAGTATTTAAATTTCTTCACTCTATACATATACATATCAATCCATCAAATTGGTGGACTTGGGAAGCGTTCTTCTGTGAAAAACAGTCATGATGTCAAGAGACCGTATATTTCAAGACCAAACCAAATAATTTCAAGAAAGCTTTGAACCCAAATATTGTGGCTATCCTAGCGGAACTAGGCAATACTCCGGCAATCAATTGCCATAACTATCAACCAAATCTATGGGATACAAAAAATAAGAAAAAACTGAAAGTCAGATATACAAGCTGTTTGGTTCTTTATGACTTTGGACGGCGATCTAAAAAAAAAATTTCAGTGTGGGTTGGATTTTTCATCAAGTCAACAACCTATAGCAACTCCAAATGAATACTTGGGAACTCATTCCCTAGATGAAAGGAATAGAAGGGATAATCCTTAGAAATCGCGGGAATATAATTAAATCTTTAGCGATTTCAATAGAGAGCACAACTGCACGCTGAAGCCTACAGGACGGTAAACCGGATTCTCTCTCAAAAAGTGCTCTCTCAAGTCTTTACTCAACAGTATAATGGATGTCGTTTTTTCATCTTTAAATACGCCAAACTGAACGGCAAAAAAACATCGTTTGGAGGAAGCGTAACTTTAAACGCTGCCCCAAATCACCGACTACTCTCGGCTATAAGAAAGGAATACACTACGTTAAGGTGATAGCCAAAAATAGTGTTTGAAATGCAGCCAACATTTATTATAAAAAGTAGTACGGCAGGTATCTATGCTTCCAAATCCGTGCTCTTTACATAGATCACACGTACCTAGACGGCAAGAATGTCACCATTAGTGAACTTTACCGACAATAAATAATGGAACTAAGATAATCATTACAGAATTTGTACTTTGAAGCGATCCTTACTACCGACCCTTGCAATCGCCCGCATCAAACGGCGATTTGCTCCACGCCAAACTGTATCTAACTCTCTTTGCTTCTTTTAGTTATCGCTTGTTTCTACGAATAATGAATGGTCTGTTTTCGATTCCTATGAAGACACTAAAAAATGGGTACCTTGCGGGACACCCTTAAAAGACGAATTGCTTTTAATGATAAAAATTTCTACACCTTTTTTTAACAAACTTTGAATTCGAATAAAATATCACTCAAGTGAAACTCTCTTCTTAACTCAAAACTTAATTTACTGTTTCGTTTTTCGCAAACTTTCTACTTTTCCTAATATCTCTCTCTCATCATTTCCGTTATCTTACGTCTTAGTTTTTAGTCCTTCCGATGATTTTTGTCCCTTTATATGTGAAGCACCCTTAACGACTTCATGCAAGCGGAAATAGCACAAAAAAAAGGTGAAACAGTTATTGGTTATCTAAATGTTAATCGCTGTAAAAATTCATTTTAGATTGGTACGAGTGAAGAAGGCTGTACATGGCGTAAGACTTTTTTACCTTCTCTGAGAACTTAAAATACGGCGAGTATATAAGAGGAAAGGTGCGTTTCATTAGACAGACTAAAGCGATTTTTAACTCCAAATTTTAACAGACAGTTGATTAACAAAGAATTTTTTTAACTGATGCCGTTAACTGACAGTTAAATATTTCACTTGTCATCAATATTTATTGAGATAATTCGTAGATTGTTGTGATTGAACTGTTATTCAATATCATTGATATATCTATCTGTTCCAATGTTTTTCATATTTCCTTTTATTAACTCTAACTGACGTTTAAAGAAGAGTTCCTTCAGTTAACTATTTAAAATAAAAGAAAGCACTTACTACTGATGAAAGGCAAATAATTAACCTTTAGTTAATCCAGATCCTTGATTATATAACTGGTTTTTTAGTAAACTTTTAGTTAAAGTTAATATATTGAAAAGGGGCGGGTTAGAACTGGCCATTAGTGTTATAAATTGATTAGAGCTGGCTGCAACATAAAAAGTTATAACAACATGATGAACAACTTTCTTAAAAGAAATGATAAAACTTGAATTAAATTAACTCATCTTCAAACATAATGTTTTAGCGAAAACTTCCCTTAACAGAACTTTTCCTAACGCACAAAAACTTATCTCATTCGAAAAAGTCTTCTCAAAAAAAAATTATAACTCTATTCAAAAGGTCGCTTCCTTAGAACGTCCAGAGCAAAAGCTGAAATAAAAAATTATATTACAATGTAATCAAAGTGTTACGTTAAACGAAAATCTAAAAACATTTAAACGATATCAAGGTTGTTGTATTTCATTGTCTAACAAATTTTATGATAATCCGCTAGTATAACTCGCAGTGCCCTTTCGCCGCCCTTTCTCAATGACGCTTATATAAATATTTGGCAATAAAGTAAAAACCCAAAATTACATGTCATGCTGGAAATAAACGTTAGAAAAGGTGTGTTTCCCCGAAAACATATACACAGACACATTACATTCACGTAAAAAACTATAAAAACCATGAGTAACAAACGGTTACTTAGGTCGAATTTTTTGATATCTATTATATTAGCTATAAAGTGAATAACGAGAAAAAAACGATTACATGCCATAGACAAAACACAAAATTTCTACACATCTGAGCGTCTTCTTTTCATATCCTTTAAATATATAACGTTTGACGAGCGAAGAGTTAATAGAATTAATGTATCGAGGGAGTGAAGCTGCAACGAGCTTAATTTTAATTCAATGTCTTTAAATTACAATCTCTCTCGAAAAATTCGTTACTTATTTTTTTTTTATATTGAGAAGAAATTGCAATCTTAAGCGAGGTCCTGCGCAGAGCTTTGCAAAGATATCTACTTTCATGTCGTAGATAATTAAATAAAATGTTTCCACATATGAGATTTTTTTCTATTATTGGCCGAGGAATCAGTTATACTTCCTCGCATGGCCATCGAAATTAAATCTGCAGCCCCTTGAGTCAGGAATTTTGTAAAAAGGACGCAGGGAAAACCCAGGAAGAAAAGAAATCAATTTAAAACATCACACTAAGTGTCGTCTAGCAGTACTAATTAAATCTTTGGTCCGTATTCTCGAATGTTACCAAAATAATGAACAAATTACTATATTTTCCTCTTATGGAGTCGTTTGTAGTGGAAATTGTGTGCAATAATTTTTGTGGCCTTATTTTATAAAAACAAAGCACTACTTACAAATGCTGATGTTATGCTTATAAGAACAGTAACAAACACAAGCACACAAACACACGATTACAAAAAAGGAAAAGAAGAAAAGATTTTCAGATTTTTCCTCTGCTCAAGGTCCACAAAAAGAAACTGTTTCTATGAATAGAGAAAAAAAAATAAATAAATAAAGCGAAAGAAAAAAAATATATTTCGAAAGAGATGTTTATTTAGCGAAAAGAAAAACAAAAAAAAAGCAAATGGAAAAACTAGAAGGAATGTAAGCAATATTTTCAAGAAAATTTATGCGGCAAACAAAACTACTCTTACACCAACACTCAATGCAACACATACATATAAATAAACCACATGTGTTAAGTGTATGTTTGTGTTTCTAAAAGCCTGATTATGACTCATATGGTGGCTAGATGTATATAGGTGCGTGCGTTTGTACTTATGTGGTTACTTACTTGAAGAGTATTTGTGTTTATATCTTGGCATTAATTCTTTGCATTTTTATGATACCTTCTAACCATTTGCCAAAAAAAAAGCCAAAAATTTCGTGTCTTTATTTCCAGACCCCCCCAAAAGCTTTAAGTATTTCTAAGCTTGCTTACTTATATTAACATATATATATATATACATATATGTACATATACAATTTTTTCTTCATATTTCTGGTAGATTTTCGCAATACTATGCAATGTTGTATTCTGCTGCTCATCGTTCTAGAATAATATGCCATAAAAAGCATAAACTTTGTTTCAAGAACTTCTACACCATTTTATAACGATGTCACTTGCATAAACGCGCGTTAGTCTAACAATAACCATATATAAGCCAGATTCACTTATACATAAATATTTATAAAGTAGTCAAGAAAATATTGAGCTTATTAATAGACATCTAAACACTTTATGAACATAATGAATTAAATGAAATATGCGAAAGTTCAATATTTTTTAGACTGCTTAAAATATATAGTTAAGTAAACTGAAGGACTTTCAAATGTTTATATGTATATAAATTTCACCCCCTCTATCTCTCATTCTCTCTATCGCTGCAACGCTCTTCCCCATCCTTCCGTTGATTTATAACCTTTTTAAACGAAATCTTCGCTTTAAAGTTACATTAAACTAAAATTTATAAAAAAAATAAAATCCACAATACAATCACATCTTAGTTATTATTAATCATAATAAGGTCTATACAACAAATGTAAAGAACGAGTTTTCTTCATAAAGCATGACATCACTGGATTTTGATTTAAAATATACGCCACAAAATGTTTTTTTTTTTCGTATTTACACATTAGATTCCATTCTGTCATATTAGGGGTTGTCGCAATTGGTTAAGCCCAGCGGCACGTCTGAATACATTCTTTTGCCTTCGGTACTGCAAAAAAATTCACGGAGATTTGCGGATATTTCAACCAAACGTTTCAACTCAGCTGCACTTTTCTTATAATCCACTTACCTTGCCAATGCGTGATTATTGTTCTGCATACTTTCACAAACACGTAAGAACACCGTAGTGGGGGACTGTCTACTCTTAAATATCCTACAGCATCCCACATTTATCCGTACATCGACTTTTGAATACAAGGCATTATATAAGAAGTGATCGAAAAAATGGGTCGATCCGAACTATTTCCAATAGCGCTCGTCCTTGCGGCAAGACATGCGAGTGTATCAAATTTTATGAGAATATCTCCAAAATTGCCGCCTGTAGTATGAATGAAAAGAGATACAGCTGACAGACAAACAAGCGTGGATCGATTCAGAAAATGGGTCTAGATCCATTCTGAAAATGATTCTATATCGATCGATGTAATATAAGATCGATAATATGGACGGATGGACAAGCTTCAATCGCTTCATAATAAAAGATAGATCTATCTCAAATCCTTCTGGCGCTTGCATACATCCGCACAAACTTAACATACCCTTGTACCACAAATGATGTAAGATATAATAAAAGTGGATTTTTTTCACAAACTTCACCCATGCCCCTTTAATTTACACGCGTGCAAGCTACGTTTTACAAGATCGTATTCCCTGTCGCCATTATTCATGCACGTCGACGATACCATTGACTACCACCTCAATCCCCTCACTTTCCCACTTTCACTTGTGTTCAAATATTTAAGTACTCTGCAAGGCTCGGTTCAAGCTCTTTTAGGCAAATTCTGTCAACTAAACCACATTTCTGCTCACAGTCAAACCTTCATTTACTTTAAGAAATTGTTATCATCGTGCATAAACCCGTCTGGCCGCATAGCTCACTCTCCGTTGGCCTGTTTTTAAATTACGCTACCCCAAAGCCGACTAGATGGGAGTGGTGGATACTAAAACGGCGGTAGATCATCCTTAGTCGAAGCTAAAGAGGGTGTTCGTTCAATAAAGGCATAACACCGATCGGGCAGAAATCTACTGGACTACGACCATTCCATTCCATTTTTTTCCACTTCTGCCTGACTATAATCGTGCTACACGTGTAAAGACATCGCCCGAACGAGGACCCAAATTAAAAAAGAGAAAAAAACTCCGCAACACTTTGGCTACATACGGTTGCTCGTATAATGTACTTGACATTATTATATGCTACGCTAGAATATAATAGTCCTGCACTCTACTGGGCTACAACGACTTTTGAGCTCATCTCTATTTTGACTTGCGCTTAATCGACTCGGACGTCTGAAGAATTAATAAGAATTTGCTTGCACTTAGATGACTACTTGGACGACAGAACTTCGACATTTATGTCAGTTGTTCCAATATTTCACAACACTGCATACATTCGACTACTCACTTATCCACATAGCTCGGAGTTTAAACTGTTTTTCGAGCGATTTTATGCGGTTTGTCCCCGAACAGGTAGTAAACCACCTGACCAAGGTTTTGCAAGTACAATACCGCTATCTTTTCGGTAGAGATATGTCCACTGCTGAATCCGTTTACTTACTGCGCATGTCATTTTCTGTCTTGTTTAATAATTTAACACTAGGCCTAACTATAAAAATTAGTTTGGATGGTCCAAACTCTTACTGCGATTTTGTCAACGTAGTGGCTCTTCGTGACGTTCGATATAAACAGTTCGCCGCCAATCGCTTTATTCCACACATCAATTTATTTTGCATCTGCAGTCATTGTCTATTTTCTTTCATAGGCAAAAGCATGCAAAACAGAAATCGAAGAATTGGTGTTTTAAACGATGTTTAGCATTTGTTAAATGCTGCAAAGGCGTACTTCTGCTCTTCGCATAACAATACGCTCTATAACAAAATCAGTAAAGTTCGATTAAAACCTTGAAACTATCCCGTAAATCACAAATACTGAACATATATGCGGGAAGCAAAATTATTCGTTTTATTAAAAATGTTCACGAACACGAATAAAATAATTATAGTAATGGCTATGATCGAATGTAGTTCCCATGTAGTTCCAGTCTGTCATGTCTCGTCGGCAATATTAACCATTTATGATTATGCGGCCCCGGTCCACATTAGATGTTATATACTTTCCAAATCTATCAAATCTCAAATGCTATTTGTCTCTAGCTAAGCTTTATTTTATTTCCCTCCCCTTTTGAAAGCTATTCGCACAGCTAGCTAGCTACTATTGTCCGTTTGTTGCGTATGAAATTTTTGTGTTAATGACATGTTATAAATGAAAATTGAATTGCGTATGCAATGCAATGATTGCCAATCGAAATGAAATAAATTCAATTGAAATGAAGCTAAGCTCAAATATACGCTCGCATAAAAACTCGTATAAGTAAGTAAAATGGGCTCATACAACAACCGTAACCATACTATGCTAGTATATATATATATGTCTATACTCTTTGTATTTGAACTACTCTGTGATATGTCAAATGCAATTAAGAGAGGTATGGATGGGAATGAAGGGCGGAAAACACAAACACATATGAAGTAGAGAAGAGACGCTGAGATGTCTAAGCACACACTGATGTCAGATAATCAGTTTGCTGACAATGAAATTTTTGCAATTGATATTATTTCACACATACGCTGTACTCATCCCTTTGTAATCTAACGTCTATAGATAAATCCGTTTGTACACGTACGTACATACATGCAAAAATGTAATCGATAGGGATTTGTTAGTATATGGAGACTGAAAAAGAATGACTGAGTGAATGGATTACTTTGAACATATGTCTTTCATATTTGCTTATTATTTTACTTTGCCTCTCTCTCTCTCTTTCGTTCAATTTTTGCTGTCTTCTCTTTCTCTTTTGTCCTTTTCCTTTTCTTTGTTTCATTTTTTGCCCAGTCTTCGGTATTTTAATATAAAACATATTTTACACAAACTTTATGTAGTCGATTACCAGGAAAATCTCATTTAAGGTTATTACAATCAATACATTTGTACAAAAGAAAACTAAATAAAAAATAAAAAAAGGCTCTAACATCGAAAGACTAGCAACGCTTGAGGCAACTAATTAAAGTTTATGTGTGTTAACTTCGCTTTTTTTGTAATTAAAGCCCATATACTTTTGTACTCTGTCCCTCCCTGTCTTTCAAAAACATCTTCCTGTCTATAATTTTCAATAACACTAATTACCATTAGCGAAGCATTACTTTGCACTAATGACAAATAATGCTTATTTAACATAAAAGCATCAGATGAAGCATTAACTGACATTCAGCAACCAATTAACCAACATACACAAAGATATCTTCTGCTCGACAAAACAATTATGAATTTCAAGTGGATGAGAATCTCATAAACCTATATGTACACAAAAATGCACGCATACAATCTTATTACTATGCGAAAGTAGTTATATATGAACATTGTTGTCATCATTGAAAAATGTTTCATTTGCTTGTTTTTAAAATTTGCTTTCCTGACAGTGATTGTCGGTTATGCCAGTTTCCGGTCATCAACATTTCCCTGCTGCATGTTTCACATGCATAAAGGTAAACAATTTTTCTACAAATCCTTGGGGCAAACATGCACGTTTCATATCATGCGGTTGCTTTCGGTCTCTTCAAAATTAATCTTGCAGGACAATTTGCGAAGGAAACCGCATAAAAGCAATCTATTGCAACATATACATACCCTATGTGAAAGTACAAATTTTTAAAGAATGAAAACTCCAGTTGCCGAAATTCAAATTTCAATTTTTACATCTATCAATAGCTTTGCGCACCAAAAAAAATCCCGTACATCCTCACATTCAAAAAAATGTTTTTTTAATCTCCCCACCTTAACAAAAACAAAAAAACAAAAGCAAAACTAAATTGAAACTATGATCGACATATTCCATCGCCATGGAAAATGAGTATAGGCCCACATATATCAACACCTCCCCTTTTATATACATTGAAGTAGATAAACATATTTCTCGACGTTTGTTTTTTTTTTTTAACAAATAAAACTCAAATATGAATATGAATGTACATAATATAAATATGAGTATGAATGTGAATGTGAAAATGAACATGAATATGAATATGAATATGAATACGCATATGAATATGAGTATTAATATGAAGGTGAATATGGATATGAATATGAATATGGATATGAACGCAAATGTAAACATAAATAAGAATATATAAATATTAATATTAATATAAATATGAATATGAATATGAATATGAATGTAAATATGAAGGAGAATATTAATATGAATATGAATATTAATATTAAGATGAATATGTATATGAATATGGATATGAATATGGATATGAGTATCAATATGAAGATGAATGTAGATATGAATATGGATATGAATATGCATTTAGCTATGAATATGAATATGGATATGAATACGAATGTAAACATAAATAAGAATATACAAATGTTAATATTAAAATAAATATGAATATGAATATAAATATGAAGGAGAATATTAATGTGAATATTAATATTAAGATGAATATGCATATAAATATGGATATGAATATGGATATGAATATGCATATAATTCCTAATATAAATATGGATATGAATATGAAGTAGAATATTAATATGAATAGGAATATGCGTATGAACAGAATACGAATATGAGTACATACGTGTATATTAATACGAACATGACTACGGGTAGTAATATAAATATACATATGCACACTTATATGTGCGCATGAGTATGGATTTCAATATGGATGCGAACGTCAATATGTTATATATGAACATAGATAAAAAAATTGGCACAAGTGAACGAAATGTGTGCACTTTCTCCGGAAAAAACGGTAAATTTTGCTAAGCAACGCCCCTGGGCCTCTATCTAGCGCGGAAAATAAAAACTCGAGATAAACTTAAAATAAACACAATCTGTGTTGTTTTAAGCGGCCCGAAAGAAATAGAGTACTGGAAAAATGTTGGCCGACATTTCTTTCAAGAAATTGTAGAAAAAGTAGATGCAGTCATTACATGCTACACTTTAGTAGGGAAACATTAGGGGAAAAACCGCAAGACAAAGACCGGATCTGGAAGCACAAGGGACAAAGAACCGCAATGTGGCTGGATCTGATCCATTTGCAGTACACTTAAAATATATTAAAAACGGTGTCACAAGAGTCGATTTGCTAAAATAATTACGTGGAAATAACTTTCAAAGTATTTTTACATAGAATTTGAAGTAATTCTTTAAATTTGACTGTAAACTCTCTTGGGTGAACTTTGAGACAAAACCCTGAACTTTTTTATTGAAAGCTACTTTTTAACATAGAAATCTATATGCTAATGAGGGCAGACGCATTGACTGTCTAGAGGTAAGTCTGCGAAAAAAATGTTTTCTAGGCCTTACAAACAGAATTGTACTGATACTCCCTCCCTTGCTTCCTGTAAACCAGGTATGTGTACAATCAGACTAACTATCTACTTGCGAAAAGGAGAATGGCTTTACTAATGTAGGTGGGTTCCAAAAATTGGCCAATTGGGCGCAATATGACTTTTATCTATACACTTTAGAAGACAACTACCGTGTCCGCCCGTCCTTATGTTAAAATTTACTTCTATTTAAAATGATAAATAAATTCCAAACTCTTTATACAGAATAAGAAGATTTTGCAATGTCATCAGAAATATATTGCAATTAAATTTTTCTCATTTTCTTTCTCCTTCTAAAAATAACAGCACGAACGCAAACAGAAACTATTGCATGCATTACCGAAAAAACTTTGCACTTTTTTTTTTTTTTCTTGGTAACAATGAAAGAACGGAGAGTTTGCCAGAAATTTGATTGTATCTCACTTCCTATACACTTTCCTTCCTCATAAAACTATGGCGTACGCAAATGCGTTTACGCTCTTATATATCACATGAACTAATATGCATAATGGATATTATGGTAACGTTGGCCTTGAAGAATAAACAGTAAATAAAAAATCAAAAATGCAAAAATGAAGAGCACTAACTGTAAGAATACTTAAATGAACTGAGTCAGTCGTTACTGTTGCGTTGTTTTAACGGAGATAATGAGTTACCAGTGTTATTTAATTGCTAGTATCGGTAACGGACAAAGAAAAATGGAAGGCAAGATAAAAATTTTTCTACACTTTTTCAATGCAATTTTTATGCCTTCACCGAGGCTGTAGCTTTTCGCAAAATTTTAAACTAATTCAATCCGGTTCGCCTACTATGACAACTCTGAAATGTCTCAGATATGTAAACAGGTGAACGCACCGTAAAGACATCTCTGACATCACCAAAGAAAGCCCTTCGTGTACAAAATTCGCCGAAGGACGACAATAGTTTTTATACATATTAAATGTTTTTATATTAATTTTGCTATTTGTACACTAAATTATTTAATGTTGGCTGCCTGCCACAGGCTGTTTTCATGAGTTAACACTCATAATCTTTATTTGTCTGTAAAATTTTCATTAACATTTGCGTTAATACCTTTAAGCATATTCGCGAAAAATACGTTATTTACCTAATCACTTAGAATTTTAAAATAATTCGAGTTTTTAATTTAATACATTGATTCATGTTGCTGTTAATGTTAACTTAAACAATTTATGTTGTGCGTATGTTCCTTACAAAATTATTTGAGCAATAAAAAAAGCGTAACTTATTGTGGGCATTGTAAGTGTAATATGTTCACCAACACGGTCAAATTCATTTCTTAATCTGTAGATTTAATTGTTTATTCCATAATTTATTCAACAAATAAGCGGAGTAAATAAGAATGTACTCTCATTTACTCCGCTTCTACGTATCCGTATAAAGCTCATGGCGATGTCTCTGAACAAACAACATTTAAAGGGAGAAATCCCCAAAAAGGCAGATATACAATACTTGAAAGTATTCTCGCCATATTTTGCAGTTTTAGAAATCTGGCGTGCGTGTATCCGCAAATGTTTAGACAAAAGGTAATTCTTTCAATATTTCAAATCGCGATGAAAAAACACTTCACTGCGTAGTCTTTATAAAATCCCAGAAAATCATACATTATTGTCTACAAATCCTGTAAGACATTACTTAATAAGTTCGTCGAATGACATAAACACATCGTTGATTGTGCAATATGGTTACAAAAATATATCCAATCAAATCTTAAAACTTCTCTACTATGATTTAGCTGTGTGTGTCTGCTGGCAAATTGCACTATCGATAATATTCACAATCAGACAAAAAATTATTCAAGGTCAATAGTAAAAGAGTGGCATTACCAGCTGATTTTTCTTCCTCTTCTTTCATCTCTTATCTCTTACGGAACTTATGATTACATTCTAATCTAAGTCACTGTAGCCTACGACTTACTTACTTCGTAATCTATTCTATTCTAAGTCTGGACATAACGGTTGGCCTAGTCTGCAGAGTGTAGGCATTGAGTCCATAAAAATGCGTACGTCTTTCTATGATGATCATTTAGCCACTTCATAACATCTCCGGTGAAAGTGACAAACTTTAGTGCAAAGTGCAAAGTACAAAGTATAAAGCTTCGTTAAAGAGAATTGCGAAAACATCGCTGCAACGAAGTCTTAACTGATGACATGAATACATGACGCTAGACCTACCGATAATGAAAAACAAATAAAGAATCAGGACTTTAAAAAAACGCTTTATAAACATTTCGAGATATCATCGGAGCATCGACTTAGTCTGCACAAGCACTTATAAAGTAAAATATACGCATCTTTACTTTTCCAACGACCAAATATCTAATAAAACTGATAATTAAAATCCTGTAATCTTGTGTAATCCTTATACGCGTAAAACATAACGTATTTAATTAAATCATAAATATATGTATGTATATGTAAATAAAACATATTTTATGTGGTGAGATATCTGATGCATATTCAGACCAGCCAAAAATAGATGGATAGAACAGATTTTGATTTTCACTTTTTGGCAGACTTTTTACTCATCCATCCATTGCATGCAAGGGAATCTTCTAAATAAACTAAAAACGTGACGAATTGCTTCAGCTCTAGATTAATCAGCGCCAAATAAGTTCGAATAAAGTAAATCGCTTGATATCATTTCGGAGCTGCTTATTATTGTTTATACATGCCTGAGTCCATTTATCATGATAATGCTTTATCCATTATTATTGATTTTTTAGATATTTAAATCCATTTAAGGATTTAAAAGAATTTCTCTTAAAACTTTTAACAATATTTTTCAAAAAGGGCATTTTTCCTTCTTCTATCTTCTTGATATACGTAGGTGAGTAAATATCCTGCTCGTAGCCGTAAACGAGCACGACAATACTGCCAAATAAAATTTATTGAACTCAGTATAAAATTTTTCTCGTTTTCGTGAACTTTTTTCATATTTCTTTTCTTTTTTTTTTTCTTTTTTTGCTTGAAATGCGGAGGAACAGGGGTACGAAACTCCTGTGAAATTTTAACAACAATGATGATATTATTGAAAATCTCTCTGAGGAGACCAAATGAACAAAGTTGAAGATGTGACACAATCAATGTCATTTGTTATGGTATTTGCTATAGAACTCGACTGATTGCTATTGCTACCCAAGCAAACAACACCAAAGTTAAAAAGGAAAAAAAAAATTAAATAAAGCAGAATAATCTTTAACATACCTATTGTGTGAAATTTTTAATGAATATATATATGTATATATACATATATTTAGAGAATGAATAATAAAAAGTTTTCCTGATTTATTTTCTTCTTCTGTTAAATATCAATTGATAATATGTCTGTCTGAATTTCTCTCATCATTTTTAAAAAATATGTAGAAGGAAAAAAAACAGGTTTTTCAACTTTGATAGTTTTATTTCTATTGGATCCTTCACCGAAGGTGAAGAAAATATAAATTTTGTCCTCTTGGCGTGAATGCATGGTTTATAGACTTGTACAGCAAAATACGTTCGTCCGTTCGCCCTACTCTTCTTAGTGTGCTTGAGTTTGCAAAGGATGTCAAAAGTAAGCTTAAAGAAAAAATAGGAATAATGAACCCCTCGATATATCCCAATATTGATGAAAACTCTTCTTGACCTTAAGATACTTTCCTTAAAAAGTAGTTTCAATCCTTACTCTAAAACACTGTAATTAACCGGGCGTTGGACAAAAAGAAAAAAGCAAGATATTAATTTTGTTCTGTTCTTTGTAAACAACCACAGAAAGACCGTAAAATATACTACTTTGACTGGCATGAAATTTACGCTTTTGTCAATCTGTTTATCTGCCGGCAATTTTTCACTGTTATTCGTCTGTCCTAATGTTAACCTAAGCCTACGCCTTTCCATCTGCCTATATATCTACTGCTCATCCAGATATCCGTTCGTATATGCATGCTTCACTTTTTAAATGCTTCTCCGTTTGTTCACGTATTCACTTTTGTGCTAACACTTACTGTACTGGCGTCCTTTTTCCCTGTCTGTTCATTCGTCTAGGTATCCATTTACTTATGTACTTGTCTATTTCTTTGCCTATCTCTCAACTTCTTTATGGACTAATCTGCCAGTCTTTAAGTATGTACGTCCGCAAACCATTCCATGTGGTTGTTCTATGTGCCACTGGGTGCTCGTTTGTTTACCCGTCTCTTACTTACATCTTGTGTGCGCATCTAGCTACTTTCCATACGCTATATGCCCATAGCTTTGCCTATACATGTCTATCTGTCTCTCTACCCGCTCATCTAATATCTACCCGTTTACCGTTTGTTTCCATCCGGTTACCCGTTCATTCGACTTTCCAATCGAATATGTATTTCCACTTTGCACATCTGTATAAGTTTTCCTTTCGAAATTCGGAAAATTTTCTCTCAGTCGCAAAGTAATAAACATTGCGAGACGTCGTAGATAATTACCATTTATAATTCTAGTTAAATTTCAAAGATGCGAATTTGGTATTGTTCCCCGTCTTCGTACGTTACACCGAGAAATTGCTTGAAATAAATATTTTTAAATTTGTTTCGTCCAAAATTTATGGCCTCCGGTGAAAATTTTAACAAAACCCGTTGGTCTGGAAACCTTGCGTAGTTTTTAAATGTTTTACAAAAATATAAAGGATATCTCCAGAATTCACTGCAAGGAGTAAGATACAGTGTTTTTTTTTTTTGCTGACGATTTGTATTTACGTTATTTTCCATCGCTGGCTTAACTAAATGACTAAAAATTATCCACTGTTTTTTAGGAATGTGTATAATCATGTATTCATATTTTCTTCTTTCTTGGCATTTAAGCGCAACACGCCTTCACCATACTAAGAACGTTTCAAAAGAAAAAAAAACGAAGAAAAACTTTATTGGCAAAATTTTCTTAATCAAATTTAATGAATTGTGAAATTGTTGAATTTATTATGTGTACGAGTGTGGAGAGTGAGAAAGTAAATAAGCATCTCTTTCTCTCTCTCTCTCTCTCTTGTAGAAAAAACTTTCATACAAAGTTTTCAAAGAGCACACAAACAGGCAAACAACAACCACCCAATAACTACATTTTTTTATATCCAATCGCCAAAAATATGATTCGTTTTGCTTTTTCCGCTTCTGCTTGATTATTATGAATGTTAAATAAAAATAAAAAAAAATTATACACACACGCACACAATGACAAAATTCGACGAATTTTTTTTTTCTTTATTTTGTTGCTTAGAATTAATAAAGTAGGGTCGAGTAAAACTAGTGGGGTCAATACTGGTGGAGGGTAATAATATTTAGTATTATTAGTTGATCAATGGCGCAGAAAATTTTTGTTGAAAATTATTTAGTAACTAAAAATAAACTATGTATCACAAAGAAATGACCAGACACTAATAAGATTTTATTAGGTGTACCAACAAATTCTACAAATTGAAATTGGTTGTTGCATAAAGGGTATGTGACGCGTTCATTTTTTCTGAAATTTCATCTAAATATAGCTTATACATTGAAGCTTGTTTAAAAGCTGCCGTCCAGTGAATATTCCGCGTAAACTGCACAAAATGCAATTCAAACTTTAGAAATAACGAGATGAGAATTATGAAAGTCCGTTAATATCCATTAAAAGCCAAGCAGAAAGTGATCTTCAACTTGGGCTGTGAGCATCTCTCGATTACGGCATATTCTTCAAGCATATTTCTTTTATTGATTTGATTACCACTGGTTCCGATTAATGCTATCATATTTTGCAGATCAGCGGTTCCGCAAAATTGGCAAATGTTCGAAATTGGGTGGGTGACTATTTCGCTTCGAAACTACGAAGTTCCTGCCGCGAGAATATAAACACGCTACCCGATAAGAGGCAAAAAGGTCATAGATGATGATGATGAATACTTTGATTATTGCCATAATTGCAGACGTAAACCAATTCAATGGGCAAATATTGGAAAAACTCTTTATGTAAATTCTTTTCGTTAAAAGTTGATTGAATTTAAGTTATTTTGAAAGTCGCCGAAGGCAGGAGAGATAGATAGGAGAAACGCAGGGCTATGCGGATCAGGGCAGATATCTCTAGGTGTTCTTCGCGGGCACACCACCCGCCGTGCCCGAAGGCACACGGGTTGTTAAAACGCACACTCATCGCCCCGAGGGTAATTAGTTCCCGTATAATGGCACACTCATCGTCGCGAGGATAATTAAGCTAACCGATACTAGACAGAGACAAGTATATGAACGTATCGCTGCTCTCGTGAGAATGACGCACTATCGACCAGCGCAGTGCGCACTCCACGTAGTACTTAGACTGGTAATCTATTGATTTTTACGGAACGAAACGGTATAGTAACAACGGACTGCGCCAATATCTTCCTCTGATATTGTTCTTTACTTAGACAGGACGATGTATTTAAGTCAAGAATATTTTCGATTCGATTTCTGTGGATTAACGACAGAATTGCGTGTCGATGGCGAAAACATTGCTTGCGCATCGTAATGCTTAAAAGCTGTTGTTGCAGATCAAGTATCAATGGTTTACCGATAATCATATGTAATTTGTTTCTTATGATAACATGTTAGTAATGAAAACTTAATAAATTTTATAATTTTTAAATTGAGATGAATTTGATTTCTCTCACAATATTATTGAAAGTGATGAAAGTTCGTCTTTTTAAATAATTACATGTCTAATATGTTAATTGTTAATTAAACTTTAAGAAAAACAATAATTTGTAGAAATTTTCATAGTTTACTTCATACTCTGTTAAAACTTTCTGGCAGCTATTGTTTTAATTTCTTTACAAGACAAAAAAAAAGAAAACGAAAAAAACAACACAAGACAAAAATTTTTCAATTACTAATACACCCAAGCGTGCACACTAAAATATTCAAACACAAACACACACGCACACATGCATACAAGCATTCAAATTCGTATTAAGGCAAGCATTTGAAGAATTCATTTACGGTAACCACAACAAGTATTTGCTCTAAAATTGGTTTATTTGATACAATAGATAGAATAAATGCCTTCATATGTATGCGTATGCGTATATATGCACATGCAGCTAAATATATTCTTAGAAATATGTGTGCGTGTGTGTGTGTGTGTGTGTGCACATGTTATATGGGATTTCAGATTGGTGGTAAAAAGTATTAAATAAGTATGTCTTCAATATGAAAATATTTGCGTAAGTAAATTGCATAGAAATCACTTTTATTGTAGAGGAGAATA
>CCAG010014527.1:0-18317 GCA_001077435.1 Glossina morsitans morsitans
ATACATATATGTATATGCATGTATATATGTGCATATGTTAGATGAACGATGAGCGTACATAGATGTGAGGAGTCAAATTTATAGGATTTTTGATTATTTCCCACCCCCGGAGACGTGAATAAGAACTAGTGCAAATTCTATTTTACCTAGAATACCGCAATCGTTCTACGTCTCAGTGCGACACCAACATTTATTTACATGCATTCTGCGATAGTAATAATACTTTCTTACTTTCAACTTGGATGCCTTATACTGAACAAGAAGTATACATTCATGTGCACAATGTATGTATTGATTTATTTACATTCAATCTAAATAAAAGTGCATTTTACCAAAGTTTCAGCATCAGCTACTAGACTCTAGTAGACAAACATGCAAGAAACTTATATGCAATTCCAAACGAATTTCAGATACCTATCAACTAAAGTGAATATAGGTGCTAATCGATTATTTTCTTTATAGCAATAGTTAGTCAGCGAATGGGCAATTTCTTTGTACTGACTACCGAAAAGTGCATGTTTGTAATAAACAAATGTGCATGGACAGATGTATAAACAGGTGCATAAGCAGAATAATAAATTAATCAATGTGGCTTAAATAGATCTGTCAAGACGATGTTGACAAGAACTCGGGGTAAACTCAAACAATTACATATCTCTTATAAGGGAGGAATGACTTTGCAGAAGTCAGGCGAGAAAACACTATAGTCGATGTGATCGACGAGACAAGGTTTTTTTTTTCTTTATTCTGATACTGTTATTCTGAACTTCGAGAGAACTTTCAGTCAACTGAGAGCACTTGAGAAAATTCATTGAAGTAGCTATAGAACGTGTCGCATATATATGGAATATAAAGAAAATATATACAAATTCGACTGCTGGCATCGTTGCGCTCACAACAATGTGGCCTGCTTTGATGGCGACTCCATAAATTTTAATGCGAACTTTTCGTTTCTTTTCTTTTTCCAGGTAGGTTCATGTGAGGCCGCGTAGCGATATATATTGGCAAATAACTACCTGTAGTGTTAGCGCCCACCCATGGGCAAATTACGGTTTTATACTTGCTAGTAATCTCTTAACAGTTCCTATAAAAAATGTTTAATTGGTCGGAAGGCAAAACTTCAATCGCTGAAAGATCGTCACAACAACAAGAAGAAGAAATATTTGGGTAAATTGAAAAGCCTTAAGCGATCAAACCTTTATCGAAGAATGCGTTAAAGGAATCTTCGTAAAATATTACGTACTGAGTGTCTCAAACGATATGAAAAAATGCTTATGCCGTTATGCTTATTTGATAAATATGATAAGAAAACGCAATTTTCATTTACGATCCAGCATTTAGTAATAGATGAATTTGTTGTTTTTTCCTCCCTTTCCTTCTTTTCTCTTCTTATATAGATTCTTAATGAAGTAATATATTTAGTGTAAATATTTTATTTAAAAAGATTTTCAATTTGAATATGCATATGTATGCATCTATGAAGTATGTTTAATATGTATAAATATTACATGCACTTGGCTTTAGATACGTAGCTATACTCTCCATATGTCTATAAGTGCCTTCAAGGCAGACAAAATAATTACTAATATTTGCCTACATGCAATATAGTATATATACATATGTATAGGCCTTTGTGTGTAACAATTTTTGAATGCATATATTCATTCGTAATTGACTGGAAGATATTTTATTTAAGTAATTACATGTTAATCATCTTTATATGAAATGTATTTAAATATTGTTAAGAGTTATGTCATGAAAATCATTTGGTAAAGACATTGGTTAAAGGTTAAAATGTTACAAAATCTACACTATAGCTTATAGATACACACAAAAACATATGTACATAAATTCATACATAAACATGTACAGATGTGTGCGTGCATATATATGTCTGTATATATAGAGACATTAATATGGAGATTCATTTGTGAGCGTTTAGATAAAGCAAACGTGAATTTCATTATTGCTTTGATTTAGTTGTCATTCTATGTATGGGGATAAATAATAGAAACATTAATTCTTGATCGCGAACGACAATCTTCCCTTCAAATTGCCTCCCATAGCCATTAGTGGTTTCGTTAGACTAACATTTTCAACGTAATTAGGAGTAACAAACCACTGCCCAGAAACGTTTCCACATACCGAAAGCGATCTAATCTAATGCCTTAGCATGGGCATCTTTAATGAAAATGTTTTAGCCAAGCAATACCACTGCCACAGTTATATCGATATGGATATTTATTGCTTTTCCCGTTCTTTAAATTCAAGTATACAACGATTGTCGACAATGAATAGAAGAGGTTAGCAATGATTGCCAGTGCGAAAATGTTTTATCAAAATCAGTGGTACACAAATGATTGGCCCATTTTTCACTCTAAAAATTTCGACGTTAAGGACACACACGTTTCTGATCAAGCAATTATCGATAACATTGATGAAATTTTTCAAAAAATTCGCAAAGATTGCCACAAAGCAACTTATGATATGGTCGCGTCATTAAACATTGACCAAGAAACAGCTTTCGATCATTTACGTAGGACGGTATACAGGGAAAAGAGGGAAGTTTAAGTACTACATGCGAATCGCTACAGGAAAGAAACAACATTGTCGCGAGAAATTGATAACAGGTGACGAAGACTGTTGACATATGACATATAAAAATAATGTACTGCACATGAAGATATACAAACAAGGGCACTGCCTACCTACAGTGGGCACTGTTACGTAAGGTAATGCTTTGTATTTGAGAGAATTGGAATGGAATTGTACCGCAACATGTACACGACGTATTCGATGAAGTCTTCAGAATAGAGAGGGAAAGGCGATTTTACCGATCAGAGTGAGAGGGTGAAAAACGAGGCGCAAATCAATTTTTATCGAAAAAATCAAAAATACATTTTTCTTGATATGAAACGCGTGAGCGTTTGAGTTCGTTATTATTTCATTCAAACCTTGTAGACTAAAACTAAGACTAGTGGGTTAGTGGGAAGACTAAGGCTAGTGTGTTGTTTCAACGGCAGCCAATGCAATCGAAGCATAATGCATCGCGCTAGTGTGCCGTGCGGTTTGTGAGCACCTCCAAATCGTGTGAATGAGAATACTGGAGAAACTGAGTTATCCTTGCAAAGGACTTTCTTGGTGGGAAAAGTCTCTTTTATCTCTCTGTCACACTGGCTCCATATACACCTGGATGTAAGTGCAACACATCCCAACTTTTCGCTGTACGCGGCCGAAGGTCTCCAGCCAAGACGTACAGGCTTCCATCACACTTGTGGAGTGTACACTAATGTACAGAATGGTTGTTTGACTCGTGCCTTGCCATGCCTTGTAAATTATTGTCATTCTTACTATACGATTAAATGTGTACGATGTGTACGATTTTTTACAAACAATTATTTCGTCCCATAGCCAATTCCAAAGTGAGTTCCCAGTCTAGTTCCCAATCGAGTGTATAAACGACTTCTTCTAATGCAATCAATTAAATTTTTGATATAAAATAATAAAATCTATTATTATTAAATCGAAAAGGAAACATTTACAAAAAAAGGAAAAAAAACTAGTTCACCAAACAACTTTGATTGAAAATAAAACTACAAATCAAGTAACTATAAAATCAAAACTAACCTTCACATAAAAAGTTGCGTAGATTAACTTCGAGACGGGTGCCTGCCTAACGGTTGGCATTTGAGTGCAAATTTATTCAAGTTCGTTGCATATAAAGTCATATATCTAAGGGTTTAGTTTGGTCTTTTTAGCACTTACCATAAAATGACCATAGAGTAGAGAAGAATGCATGTTGAGCAATGACAAGCGCTATATGGTAAACGACAACATCATTATTTTTCTCCAGCGACAAAATTTTCCACAACTTTACACGAACATGCATTCACACTTACACTTACAATTGCACTTGCACGCATCGCCGTATATATCCTTTACGTTTATAAATTTGATTGTACGCGTGTATATTTGTGTGTTTGTGTGTTTGTGTGTGTGTGTGTGCGTGCGTTCTTGCATATATACATATCTGCACACAACTCTTTTTCTACTGCCATCACTCACCAAATTATCACAATTTCCCGTAACTCAAGTGTGCCGTTACATTTGTAAACACCTTGAAAAATACACAGTTTACCACTCTCGCTCGTTCACTCACTTACTCACTCGCTCACCGATATCCATTTTCGACATTTTGCAAGTCGAGCTAAGTGTGGAAGTGTAAGTGTTTTTTTATTTTTTCTTTTTCTCTGACAACGATTATTGTCTGAAATTGAAATGAATTCACGTAAATGTGAAAAGTTTTCGTTGTATGTGCACAACATAGCAATTGCAACTGCATTTATAACAGAAACGACCGTAGCTCCACACACTGCCATACGTTCCCGTTTGCCGTCCCGTCCCCCCCTCTTAAATCACATTCTTATACATTTTTATAGCTTAGTTACCGAGAAAGCTTTAATGTGCCTTGATGCTGTTTATGTGTATGTATGTACGTATATATATATATATATATATATGCTCGTGTGTGTGTGCTCGCATATAAGTGGTAAAGTGTTGAAGTAAAGCAAACGCACGCACAAACCCATATGCACTCTAAGGTGAAATATCAACAATAAATCAGTTTGGGAATTTTTCTGTATACGATTCCATATATATATATTTTAGTTTCCCATAAGATAGTTAGTTACGTGTGTGTGTGCGTGTGTACTATGCAGTAGTTTCAAGGATTGTAAACGTAAATCGATTTGTTTTTTATATATTCAAGAGTGTGTGAATGTGCTTTTATTTTTTTTTTTTTTTTTAGACAGAAAATATTTACAAAGTGTCGAATTCTGGCTACGATACTTCTCTGCATCTGAAGTTCACTCTCCATATAACACCATATTCATGTGCGCAGAAAAATCAATTGTCGGCTTTCATTGAATGAAGTGTTAAAAGTTTTCATTGAAAACCTTCGCTGTTTGATAAAAGCTAACATTTATTTTCAAATCTATTGAAAATTTTTGAGTTTAATTTATCTGCTTACACACTACTGTAGGTAAACACAAATAAGTAAAACCATTCGAAATAGACAAAATATAATAAAGACGTTCGAACTTAAGTTCTAAGCAAATCATGTTCCAAATCGCAAACAATGATTTAGTTTATATAACCTTGCAGAAAATCAATTATTGGTCTCACTGATATTGATATTTTTCTATATTTATCCGTCTCGAGTTATAACTTAATCTGTGCACAGGTTTTTCTAACAAATCATATTGCGATGTGCCCCATAGGCTCGCCCACCATGAACAGCAGGCAAGCTAAACTTAAACATAAAATCATAATAGGTCCGCTGAACTTCGTTCCAGGCTTTTTCAAAAGAGAAATAAAGAGAAACAAATTAAACTATTTTCTTAATTTTTTAATTTGAAAAATGTTTATTGTTGTTTGTTATGTTAAGTTTTTTGTGTGCTTAATTATGTAACTGTTTTGCGTACGTTGATCTTCATTCAAGTCAGGCAGCGAACAATTGTCCGCCTCTCAATCTTCTGTCCAGCATCTTGCCTGCGTAAGCCAATATTTGGTTGTCTTGTCTCTTCGAATTTAGGACTCCGAACACACATTTGGGTTAACTAGGAAATAAGTCTGAAAATTTTATCATTTCAATATTATTAAGTAATTTATTGAGTTAAAATATTGGACGTTAGCCTACATTCCCATTTTTCGAAACCTACTAACTTCTCGTAGTACCCGTGAATCGAGACCAATACAATATATATATATATATAGATATATATAAGTTTTAGTTCAATCGAATGAATTTGTTGTTTTTCAGTGACACATGTACGGAACATATCGGAATATATAGACTATATACAGTCTACATAGCAAAAAATCATTAAAAATAAAATAAAGTAAGAGAATTACATTCGGCTGTGGCTGAATATTTTAATATCCACCAGCTTCACCCTAAAAAACACTAAATGTCCGGCCGAGCCTTTTAAATCGACTTAGTAGTAGTAGTAGCCCCTTTTCAAGACTAACCTGCTTAAAATAACTTTCATTTTATTTGTCAAACTTAATAATCGCAGCTTCAGTCCTGGTTCCAGGACAATATTTACAAACAGGCATTGCAGCCCTGCATAAACTTTATTTCCATTCATAACTGGTAAAGAACTTATTAAATGTGATACTGCCGTTATGATTCTGCAATGCTCTGCACAGCTCTTCGAAGCATCTCTGTTTTGAATTTTAGTTCAATTGGTTTGTTCCTGTCCAAGATACAGGATTTTTTTGTGAGACTGTGTCTGCGCGACTCTAATCGTAATAGGATGCCTTGCAGAAATAAATTGAGAGTTAATTTTGACATTACGATTAAATGGAAATTTACAAATGATATTTATTTTCTTAGTGTTCATAGAGTTAAAACACCAAACATCTAAAAAAAAAAATTTTCTTTTCTCGTTTCTTACACGGTATAAAGCTTGCAATCCAAAAAAACCAGTTGGACAATCCGAGATTAAACTTCGTTGTTGTTGTTGGTTAAACTTAAGAATTTATTTTCATAGCATCGAAAATGAACAAGAAGTTAAAACATTCAATAATGATTTTTTTGTTACATCTTTTTTGCAGAAATTTCACAAGGACCTTCCGCGTAAGCAGAGATATGAGATTAAGTCCGCAATTCCAAGTGTAATTTTAGGGTGAGTTTATACATATTTCAATCTTTGATTTATTGAAGAACCGTTGAGATCGTATGTTTTTAAAGGTACTATGCTTCATCATAATCTTAATTATACATAAACATTATAAAGTCTTATGAAAGGGCACATGCGATCAGCCAAAGTTTAAACCACTGTCGCCTATAACTAAAGTTTAATTTTCGACTATTAAACCGGCTCTAAGAAGCAATACAAGGTTTTCATTACATTTTGTCATCAGTTATGTAAAGTTTTAGTAGAATTAATTTTTTTTTTTAATTTTTGGAAGGAAAAATTATCAAATCAAAAAATGGCATGGTATTCTAATAGTAAATATTGGATGGAACTTTTCCAAGTCGTGAATTGGCTACTTTTCTCTGAGATAAACCGATCGCCACTTGCATCAATTTTAGCAGCCTACGCTGCCGCAATACTATACGGCACAAATGTAAGTTGGTCATACACCTACCAATTTATAAATCGCCAAACGTGATTTTTATGTTTAAGGACGTGTCGACCTGCAGTAAACTAGTATTCTAATTATTCCAATCGATTTTCCTGGCAACACCTAATGCTTTTTTATAGCCAGCTCTTGCTAATGAGGCAAGTACGCACACGAGCCGCATTTCCCTGGAAAGGTAGCAACAAATTTTTCGTCCATTGGCTCAATAATTAATACTTTTGTCGTCTTTGCTTAATTCATTATCTAAACTTCGAAGTTCACCGGCGTTCGAATGGCTCAAATATCTTGGCGCAAAACCTTCTTTTCATTGTGTATATTTTTGGGAATGTCATATACGCTTTGGCCATTTTCAAATCATTTATTGTAATGATCTATACATTAATTTGAAAATTGTTAGGTGTCAAGTTCCTGACTTTTTCATTTAGTCTCTTAGCTCATTTAATTTTTTGAGTTCGGGAGGGCGTATGAATTTTTTATTTTTTCTTTAAAATAATGCGCACTTATTATATATTAGCTTTGGCTTTCCCTTTACATAATTATGGACTTGGATTGGATCTATCTGTAATATATGTCTTACCACTTATGTATTTGCTGTTAGAGTGTCAAAGAGGAATATAAAGAAGTTTAAAAATGGACTAAATGAGCTCACAATTATACCTTCAGCAACCAGAAAACGTTAAAAAAAAAATTTCTCTCAATAACTTAGAAGTGTTAGCCAATAACGATTTAAACTTTAGTAAAAAAAACTACGAAAATGTTGTCGATATTTTCATTAACACGTTGATAGCATTTTTAAGCCCCCTTTCAAAAACTATATGACTTTTTTCTCTTTCTTTATTGTTCTTCCCTTTCTCCTTTCTTTTCTAAATAGAATTTAATCTTTTTTATAATTCAGTTAAGATGGTTAGCCTTCAGTTTACATTAGTTTGTGAAGCATGTGATAAACCCTTTCTTTTTCTTTATATTTGTAAATCTTATTTTCTTCTTCTTCTTCTTATTCCTGTTAAAGTGCTTCTAATGATACTTTTTAAGGCTTATGATATGCTTACAACTTTAATCCGCTTAGTTGTAATTTAAACGTGACCTTTTAAGCAATAACAACAACAACAACAAGTGCAGTAAATTTCATTAACATTCATTGGTTTTTTTTCTACAGCCATTATTTAAACGTATAAATAATTTGAGGAAAATTTTATTATAAATAAAAGTCCACTCAAACACCCAAAAGTGCGTTAAGCATGAAACAGGAGGACTCTGAAAGGCTCAATTGAGAACATTTTAAGATAATAACTTAAAACTTATGTATAAATTGTAGGTAGAAGAAGAACTATTTCCATATTCGTGGTGACCCTTCCTTAGTAACCCAAGTATTCCATAACATTTGTAGCACTAAGTCTCTGGATTGATGGTCTATAGCATTTAATCGTTTTCACCTGACTAGACGGAAAATAAAGCAGCTACTTAGGTACCGTAGGAATTAACAGTGAAAAATTTATTTCACCCGTAATCTATATGCAAATAGCTGCTAAAATGAAACGAATTTGATCCATTTTTTAAGGCTGTGACAGCAGGCATTGGATAATGTGTCACATATTATAGCAAAGGTCGAAAGAGGTTATAGTCTCAACAACACGGGTATAATTGAATCCACACCAACCAACCCTCATCTGGAAGGATATTCAATTGGTGCTTGTGACCTTGAGGCCACAACATTACATCAAAATTATTGTTTAAAACGAAATAGTGAAGTGAACTTAAGTGAAGAGAACCTCATGGAGTGTGGCATACCTGCCTTTGTAATCCGCAAAAAACTTTTAGTGGTCATACACGTACACCAGACCCATGCAACTGCTAATTCCGCCGTAACATTCACTTCGTCTAACAATTCTTCACCATGTTTTTCGGATTTGGCTGCGCGAAGAGCAGAAGAAACCAGTGGTAGGAGCAGAGATATTGTTTTCTTATTGTTTTTTTTTTTATTATTTAGTGTTGCATGCTTCCTTGAGTGCTTTAGAGAGAACGCGAAAAACACAATTTTTTTTTTTATTTTCAACTTCATAGTCTATATTGGCCCACTAGAAATTGAAGTACTTGCACACGTCTCTGTATACAAAACAAAATGATTTTCAAATTCAATTTAAAAGAACAATTGATTGAAACCTGCTTTGATTGCATTGAAAAACATTTCTGAGAAAATCTATTTGAAATTATTTTCCTACTAATGTTATTTTAATGCTTCTTATATGAAATTAATGTCTTCTCTTTACTGGAACGAATATTTTATTTTTAGAAAAATCGAAATCTTTGTCGACTTTGTTGCATTGAACTTGAAAATTGAATATGAAGAGAAATTGGGTAATAAAGTATGAATTAGTTTCAGTAGACAGTCTATTAAAAACGAATTCAAAAAACTTGCCTTTGTCTAGCGAGCATTAACGCTCGCCGTGGAATAAAACTTTAGACACAGATTTGCAGTTTAGAGATAAAGCTTAGAAATAGATCCTTAGATGGGATCCTTGGCATAGGTAATCACTTCGCTCATAAATGTCACCTCCAATCAAGCAGGCGACACGTCTACAGTTAAGAACATACTTTCGGAAATTGCCTCGACATGTATTGATTCAAGCGAACAAAAATTGCTTAATATGAATAAGAAAGTCTCTCCGCTTGCGTCACCTTCGTAGCCAGCTTAGCTCCAAAGAAAATATAATATTTTCGTTTCTCACTCTTTCCAAACGTAAGAGATGAGGATAGTAAAGTCAATTTTTCTTTATAGTAATACTGAACAATTGCAATGAATTATTCAATTATTGATTATTAATAAAAATGTTAATGTCATAATCAAATTAATGAAGTTTTTTAACATATCAGTTTTCAATAATAATCATTAATAAATTGTAATTTTATTGATGAAAGAAAAAACTTATTAATTAAAAAATTAAAACATTATCTTTAATAGAAAATATGCCAGAAATGCGATAATCGTCATAAACCGACTATCGAGTACCCATCCATTCACTCTTAATGAAAATGTATATATAAAAATAGCGCAAGTTTGTGTCAATTGCAAAAGCAAACAAAAATGCGAATCATGCAAAAATTTCGATAGTCTCTTTCCCAGTCCCAGTGAATATCGGTGAAAGGAAAAGACGATTTTTAATTATAGGTTGATTTATGGCTTGTCTTTGAACCATTGTACCTTTGTCCTTTCAGCATTAATTTTACAGGTAGTTGTATATAGACTGACAAACTAATCAAGAGCATATATCCTTCGTAGGACCTCGAAAGTCTATTTAGGCTACAAAGCGAATAAGCAAGTTAATGAAACCTTTCAGTTTGAAATTTTGAAAAAAAGATAAATTTTTTTTCTCTTATAGCGAATAAAAAGAACAATAACAATAATACCAAATCCCACAGCCTTATTGTTGGTCATTATTATTTATAATTAAGGGGAAAAAATGTGGACATACTAAGTCGATTACATTATCTTGGCCCCTTAACAGCCAGCATGGAATTCAAAATACTTTGAAAGAATTAAGCTCTGTTCAGTTGTTTGGCTCTTTTTCTCTGCTTGAACAGATTCTTAAGTAGAGGCTAAGGTTGAGAAGAAAGCACTACCGTATCAAAAAGCATTTAACAAATAATAAGTAAAGTTTTTTTAACTTTATTAAACATTTTAAGGCTCATTACTACTTCTTTTTAGTGCTAGCCAGCATTAGCAATAGCTTGTAGGTTCAGTGACCAAGCAATATATAGGAAACTTTTAATTAAGGAGAGATTCTGAAATTCGCTCTAAGCCGCAAATATATGAAGCAATACACTCGGCCTGCCGTTTTTTTAACAATTCAATTAAATTATCCTTTTTATATGAATATACACAATAAATTATCTATAGATAAAAATGCATGCAGTATATTTATATGTAAATGTTTACAAATGCAATTGTGTTCATTATCGTTCGCGTTTATTAACGGTATTGAATAATATTAAAAGTTCATCTCAAATTAACTTTTAACTCTGAGGTTAACCAAATGGCAAGCGATAAGAATATTCATACCGGAATTTTTTAACCAATCATTAAAGAATAGCGATATCGTTCAGTAAAGTTAATCAATATCAGAAATTATCAATATTGTAATTTAATTATAATACGATAAGATTCAAAGAAATATTCCGCAATGAATTCGAAGTTGATATATATATATAATTGAAATCGCTCATGAACTTTTCTTGCATTTCCAGTCATAAAATTTAATATAAGCAGCTCAGCTTGTTCGCAGGCACATTATCAACTGTTGAAAGGCTTTAGGCAAATACCGTCGATAGTCTTTTCTCCTTTCCAAAAAAATAAGAATAATCGCACCAAGACACTATATAATTTCTGTGCAAATGTTACTGCAAATAATTGGCCCCAATTTCACATAACGGACGTTAGCTCGTACTGTTTCCTGCTAATAACTTTCATGCTCTATAACAGGTCACAAACAACGTGACGAAAGCAAAATAAAGTCTTTAGCTAAAACACTAAGGCAAAGTGGCAAAATATTCAACCGCGATTGCCTTCGCAACACTAACTTTAAGAGACCCAAAATTCGAAAGCATTTGTCACGAATACTTCGATAACTATTTTTTTTACATATGCATAAACTGAATTCATAGAATTCTTCTAATAATTTTCCCCTTTTTAAATGCTCCTTCGATATCAAATTCTCAATATATTCAATATATCATATTGTTACGAAAATCCCAAATCCAGTTAATGCTAACTAATTGATTATCGTAAGTAATAAATTCCCTAGCGCATATTCGCGGCGCCTCGTGCAGCTGCAGGCCGAGGAAAACGATTAGCAGAAAAGCAGGTTAACGGATTAAAAATGAAGCCATGAAGTTAGGTAATCGTAACATGCTTGTAAATATATACATATGTAGACTATTTGCGGAAGACAGTTTAGTCGTAAGAGAACATTTAAGTAAAAAATAATGATAGTTGTGTTGAGCAATCAAAAAGTATCGTTAAAAACAAAATAAATAATAAATTCTAAATAATCCTACATTTAGGAACTTAGTGAAACTTGGAAGTGCATTTTCTTTTCAATATCCACGACCTAGTGATACGAACGGTATCGAGGAGTGGAAATTCTCAAATGAATGAATTATGAATGAATTATCTTTGTCAATATTTTCAAACAATTTTTGGAATAAAATAAATGTGGGAAAAAACGTGTACAAATTTAATTTCGGTTTAAATAGAATTCTCTGATATGTCTAAAATACGTTGAATTTAAAAAAAAAAGAAAAAAAGAAGAAAATTGATCATAAACTTTCATAAACGACGAAGCACTTATTAGGAATAGTAATAGTAGGAATAGCAATTTGGTAGTTGTAGCATTGGAACTACTAGTAGTGGAAGTAGTAATTATAGCAATAGTAAAAAGAAAATACGCAGGAGTAATATTAAGAGTAGCAATAAAGTAGTAGTAATAGTCGTAGTAGTAGTAGTAGTAGTATTATGAGTACGAGTAGCACCAGCAGTAGTGGTAGGAGTATTAATAAGTGTACTAGTAATTCTTAAAAATAGCAACGGGGGTGGTAGCAGCACTAATTATATCATACTGATTGAGTAGCGGTAGTAGTGGCGGAAGGAATAGTTACAATAGACATAGATGCATTTCATAAGTTGTGTAAAGATATCTGCATATATCAAACGAAGTTGTTAATCGGTTTAGGCAATTTTTCAATTTTCATCTTAGCCCAAGAAAATTTGAGAGATTGGGGAAGAAAACCGTACATCTCTTATACATCACACTTGCGATTGACGAACGCTTCACAAATAAATTAATTAATTATATGTAAAAGCGAAAATTAATAGGCAATGAGCAAACTTAATGAAGCACCTGCTATGTCTATAGAAATTGTACAACAATTTTTTTATGTTATCATGATGATGACCCACCGTTGCAACTATAAGTTTTTTTATTAAATTTCTCTGTCGTTAAAAAAGTCGAAAACAAAAGAAAAAAAAAGCAAATTTTAACAAAGAGGAAAAACCAAGTTTTTCAATACAAAGAGCCAATCATCAAAAAAATCATCTGTAACTGTCATATGTCAAAGTTTTATGCTTAACATGCATCGTCTATTTTTGCAGAAAAATGAGAAAACCTTTAACAAAATCATATGCGACAATATCCTAATAAATATTGAGCGTTGACTAAATAAATATTTATAGTTTTATTTAATTACATTCAACTTAATTTATAGCATTCAAAAACTTGTGTTCCAATAATCGATTTTTTTGCGATTTTATGTTTCCATCCAACACCTTTTTCAGAATAAATTCGTGTCACTGAATTGAGATTTTTAGGTTAACGTAGATTTTATTTGCAACACGACTCATCGTCACTTCCGCAGCTGCGATGACGTCCATACGGGTTTTTTAGATTTTAGCGTTTTGAAAGACGTCAACCTTCAACCTCTTAAGCACATCCTCGGGCATATCCATTTATTGCGGCAGAATCGTTCAAATTAAAAATTCTTTTACTAATATTTTGGGTGTCCCAAGAGGAAAGGATAGTTCAAGAGATAGATGCAGTCTGGAAGTGGAAAAGAAAATTGCAATTTTTCACCAAAACCCAACATTACGGACTTCTGCAGGCATTTACTATTAGGAACAGATATCAGTTAATTCACTGCTTAAACCATATAACCGCACAACTAATGACATATTAGATAGTGGGGCGAGTGTTGGATAGGCAGCGCAAAGCCCATAAAGTGATTTATTTTTTTCTTCCAACTATCTACCGATTGTAACGTGTCAACGGCTTATAATGAAATTATTTTGCTCGAGTTGTTTTGTTTATTTTACTTATATGACTATTAATTTTTTTTCTATTAAATAATATTATATGGTGTTAGTGTGGACGTTTCCTTACATACATGTATAGATACGATACATCAGCAAAAAATATATGCATAAATTATGTCCTTTCACTGAAAATTACATTTTTATTATTAAATTAATTTTAAATAGAAAAAACATGAAACCAACGGCAGAAGAAAAAAAAAGGCGAAAGAAAAAATAAATAAATAAATAAAAATTAAAACAATATGTCGCATTTTATCAAGGAATTGACGTGTGATTAATGTTTTATAAAATAATTACATGACAGCTATAATGTGCAACAATGACAACATTATCAAATAGATACATAAACACGCATACACATATATATCTATATGGATACAGTTACATAAACACATGCATATATATATGTACGTATAAAACAAGCGTATCCAAACAACCAACGGCTACAAACACGCATACAGATAAACCTAACATACATATTCTTTGATGTAAACGCAAAAAGACATTAACCTGAGTAAAGCAAATTAAACATAATTTAATTTATATTCCTTCTATTAACCGCTTTCTCTCTCTCCTTGTCTCTTTCTCTCTTTCATTCTCTTATTCTCAATTACTCTTCCATCCTTGTGTTTCATTTGATTGGTTACGAGTTGTGTACATACAATTCTTTTTATAAATGATTTAAATGTCAGTCATTTTTCAATGTAGGTGTGCGTGTGTTACAGTTAATTGTTAAACTATTTTCAGTTAAAAATGTACTTAAACGCCCAACGAGTTATTTATATTGTCATTAATTAATAAAAACACAATGTGGAGGAAATGATTTAAAATTTTATAAATAAAAATATAAAAAAAAAACAGATAAAAATTCATTATTAAAAATTCATGATACAAAAGTAAGTATGGCGCTTAATGAAGTTTTTACAACATGTCATTCTTAAATATTGCATATTAAGGACTGAGCGATTCGCGCATGACTTGTTATAGGCCATGAAAGCCATAAAAACTTGCAAAATTTTATTATGATCAAAAAAGTCTAGGAAGAAAGTGAAATTAATTTGAAAAGCAGTTTTCATTGATCTGCTACTAAAGCAGCCACAAAAGTTCAATTATAACAATAAGCGATTTTTATCTTAACTTAAGTTCAAAGCAGTTTCTTCTCTTTAATGGGTCTACTTACATTTTTACTCCCACTCTTCTATTCCATAATAGTAATCAACGGCACGATAAACATGTGATTTTAATATATGGCCCTTTAGTGAGGGTCAGCGATTCCGTCGCATACTGATGCATTAAACGTATTGACTTCAGTTTCTCCCTTTTAGATGCTGTACAAAGGAACTGTAGCCGCACGAAGAAGAAATATAAAATTGAGCGATGCCTTCATATTCGCCTTAAATGAGTAACAACGGGCGTTGTTCATTGTTATTTTTTACCTTTCAAGACGGACCAAAACAGCTGTTTTTTGTTATTTTTCCCCACTTCTTCCCACTTTTTAAAAACTCAATCACTTAACAGATAACCCTCTGTCTAGGAAATGACATATAATACCCACACGATGATTTCCGGTTTTGTATAAATCGTGATCCTTGCTTTTACTATGGTCAGCGTTCCAATGATGCCATTCTAAAAATATGGGGGCACATTAAAAAAAATCTTTCTTTTACCGCTTCTCACATTGAGCATAATATTGAAAATGAAATGATGCCAGCACCTATGTACATCCCTTTTTGCTTTGTCTTATGTACGACCGTCGTTTTCTTTTCTCAACTGTTTCCGCAAAATAATACTTTTGGCTTCACAATATAAAAAAAGTTGCTCGAAGCCTTTCCCGACGAATGCAGGATTCGTTCATTATATTGAATGACTTCCCAGAGCCGATATCGAAAGTGACTTGATTAACCAATTCATCCGATCCGATGGCAATTGATTTAACAATGCCAGAAATTGACACGCCCCAAATTGAACAAAGTGTATCTACTGACACTGCTAACACACGTTTTATTTACTAGTATTTTCGATAAGAAAAAAAAAGAGAACAATTTTCAAATCATTAACAAAAGTAAAGTCAATTTTCCAGAGTATCAAGTTTCCTGGATATCTTCGTTTGTATTCTGTTTGCCCGATTTATATCAAAGAGCACGTGTTTCAATATGTAAGCCTGAACAACACATAATAGGCCGCATTTTGCGTTACGCGGTTATCTCAAGCCATAAGAGAATTCCTCTTTAGATGAGCCGAACGTGAACGGTATATGCGTCCATTCAGCTCTCATAGGTATCGCGGAAGTGCCAAGAACACGGCTTGAAGCTAACTTTACTAGATAGTTCTTTAAGGTCAGCTTTTTAATTCTGTTGCATATCTGGTGATCCTTATACGCTGAAAGTGCCTCAATTACTCGTTTAAATATCTTGTCTCATCCACTGATTCTTGTATAACTGTAGTTCCAAAATACACGCTTTGCTAGATTTTCAAGAATTGGTTAAAATTTTCAAGATATTACTAAAGAGTTAACGCCCTCACAAATATTTAAACTCCCCTGGCTTTGCCTCCATCCCGAACAAATTGCCATAAATACATCCTTTTTTTTTGGGCAGTTATGGCGGTTACCGCCTAAAAATAATTCTGTGTGTAACTAAGTCTTAAATTTTAAAAATCGGAGGACTTTCAAAAGCGCCATCAACGGAAGGAGTGACGCTGAATCAAATGAACAGCAATTTGCTCTTATGTTGCTTTCGGTCATTCAAAACAGTTTTAATCACTTACAGATACCAGATTATTGTCGCGATAACTTTTACGCACTTGCTATCCCGCCTGAAGAAAAAAATTTGCGGCGCTTTTTCCAACAGAGTTGTTTAAAGTGGTTGTGTGTGGCAAAACAAAAAAAAAAAAATTCATTCTGACTTATTAATTGGCAAAAACCAGTAGGACATAATAGATTTATGATGGGGGAAATATGCAATTAATTCACGCCTACTAATTCTATTAGCATTTTAGCAATTAACATTATTTAACAATACATATAACATTTTAACCTTAATTATTGTGAAAATTTATTTAATCTTATTAAAGTGCATCCTTGGTTGCATTACTATAGAGATGTGTCCTAGTCTAGCGGTTGTTTAATTAGAAATGCAAAATATTTTTCTTTTTTTTTTGTACAACTCCTTTGAAATGTAGGAAAACTCGTCGGTCATCGAATTCATTTACATACATGCACGTATATCCAAAAGTTGATAAACTTTCAAAGGCACAGAGAAAGGGAGAGAGAAAGACCGATGGCCTTCAAATCTGTCTCATATAAATTTCCCTTTTTAAACAAAGTGCTAAAAACCCGAGAAATTCGTTTTCATTTAAAATTTACTAAAGAATTTTTAAATAATTTTGTTGCTATTTTTGTAATGTTAAAACCAAAGTTAAAACAACACAACAGAGTTGTGACATTTAACGAAAATGTTTGCCATACGTTTTAACTCACCAGCTAACCAGTAAGTAAACACATGCATATATCGTAGATATATGTATACATATGTATATATATATATATATATATGTATACGTGTATATACACACAACATACACACAATATTTACCAAAAATGTCAATACACCAATCTACGTACGGGTTTCTCTCATTTAACAAAGTGCACATTGCGACAAATGAACACATATGTGTTCATATACTTACCTAAACTGAGCATATCTTTTTATTTGCCAATATATATATTTATATATATACATATATATATATATACATATATACACGCATACACATATATAAATGTATACATGCCTATAAGCAACCTAAACACATTTTCACACTAATTTTCAGTCATTTGCTTTTCTAAACGTGTATATTCATGCATACTTGGGCATTTATAGTAAACATACACACATGTATACTCATGTAAGATATAACAAAACATTTTTTCAACCAAAAATTTAGCAAGCCCGCTAACACATCAACACATTTGTAAAGGCTTTAAATAGTCGCATATGCTGCCTGATATATCCAGGTGTGTGTGCTTATTCATATATGCACATATATATATGTATATATATTGTTGAATAAATTATCGACACAAAAAGCCTAAATATTGAAACCATCTCTATTTGGCATATAGTACATCTATGACTGTAAGCAAATGTTTAGATTTATACACATACACATATATATGTATATATATATGTATATATATATATATATATGTATGTATATATATATATGTGTATTTTAAACGTAATGTGTATTGAAATGTTTACTTTCGAGGCTTGAAAACTCTTTTTTCCGTTGTGTTGATTTAGCA
>CCAG010014532.1:0-101993 GCA_001077435.1 Glossina morsitans morsitans
ATGATACGGCGACCACCGAGATCTACACTCTTTCCCTACACGACGCTCTTCCGATCTGCGAATTTTTGAGCTTAGGCCCCTAACATTTTGGTATATCAAAATTACTGGGCCTAAAGAAACATTTAGTTTTTTGAGGGTGGAAGAGCTACCAAATTAGTATTTCGGAGTCGATCGCGAGGAATAAATTTCTTAATTAAGGATCCAACTGGTCACAATGGTTTATTTAACAAAATTTCCATGTATTCAAGCGGAACTACCACTTTAAAACACGAGATAACGCTAGGTTGCGATGAAGTCGATTATTGATTTTTGTTTTCTTTTTGTTTATATTATTAATAAATAAATACTATATTATCTTTTGACACTTTTTAAAAATTTGGTGAGTTATTTACTTATTTTTTTTAGTGACAGCCGAAAGAGACCGTACGTAAGGCAGTAAGTAGAACTTCCCAGGACTTAACGTCAGCCTGTCCAGGAAGAAAGTTTCGACCGTCCGTCTGTCTTCATAAGGATTTCTCCGTGTGTATTTCTGGAGAGTAACCGTCTGTGGAGTGTTGTCTGGATAAAGAGCTGCTCCCCCGCTCATTATTGCCGCACTTGCTAGTTTCACATTGACATGTGTATTTATCCAATGCAACCGCCGACCTTTTAACAATAGACCTAGGGCATGTTATTTTTTTATTATGTCCGTGATGCAAAAGCATGACATTTAGTCAGCCAATCACGTGGGACCTTATGGGAATTCACGCTTTAATTTTTAATTTAAATTTTATACAAAATGGGGCCCAACATTGTGCCCGTTACAAAAGTGTCTGACTTTGAAGAGGTTAAGTGTACTGCGAGCTACCTGAGCAGGAGCAAACCTTTATTGCAACCGCCTTTTGTAAACAGCGCGATAATTTTAATGCTCCAGCGAACGAAGAAGGAGATCTGTATTAAGAATTATGTTATGCATTAAGACGTAAGTGCACGTTTTCAAAACTGAGCCATGTGTTTTATTTAAAACAAAAAACCAAACTGTCCCATTAAAAATATAACGAAAATTTTATGAAAAATTTTTTTATGGACCTTTTTTTTGTAGAATCAGCGATAATGATCACCCTACACAAATATTTTATTAATAGTGATAAAATCACAATATTAACACACGGCTGTTGTTGTGTTGCCTTCTGTTTTGCTTTTTTCTTTTAATTCCTTTTTTGTTATGTATATATTATAGTTAGTTAGCAATAAACGTCGAAGCCTAAGATCCAACAGAAACAACAGCAGCATAATTTGGCAATGCAGGAACTGATGAAACAAATAAACAAACTGTGACTTGACAAAGCATGCAAGAGATATTAAGTTAGCATATTGTAGAAAACTCACTGAAATCTTCGACGTCTACACTTCCTAATTTAATATAAGATTTACCTGCCTAAATAAGTTTTATTACATGTGCGGCGATTGTAAAGAAGCAATACGCACAGTTTCAAGTGCTTGATTTTCGCCATGGGCTCACAAACATCGTTGGATTTTGATATTTGCTTTAAGTTACTGCACGACGGTGACAATGAAGGCAGTTTCGTAACGTTTGAAACTCTTATAAAGGAGTGGCAACTCCTAATTAATTTGAAAGCCTTACGGTGTTTCTACAAAACCCTGAAGCAGAAACGCAAGTATTTCATTTGCAGGTGAACAAAAAACAAAAATCTTTTCCAAAATAGTCATGCTTTTGGAGTAGTATAAATTTGGCTCGCTAATGTCCCTACCGACAAAACAAGTGTGCGCAGTGAAGCAGATTTGGCCACAAGGATGACTGTTGCAATGTAGCTAAGATAACAAAGAAGAAACACAAGTTTTAACAAATACAGAAAAAACAAAACACAATTTGATAGGTAAACGCAATAAATATATCGCAAAAATATATAAATTGAAAAATTAATAACCAAAAGCTCGAGCTACAAATGGACATAGCTTCTGATATCACTTGTAAATCAGAGAACACTTTAAAAAAGCTTCGCATTGCAAATGCCGCTAAAGTACAACACACAGTCCGAGGCGCGACAGATGAATTGACAATTTCTTTTTATTTTGAATGTAAAATTAAATTCAAAGATAAACGTGCTTCGTATGACCAGTAACCAATTTAATGGATCTGGATTGAATAAACGCTCTGCAATGAGAAGACATGTCTATCAAAAACATTTGCAACAAAATCATCGAAAATAAGGAAACAACTCTTGCTTCAATTAGTAAGAATATTATAACGATCTAAAATTGTCCGTGTACAAAACAAAAAACGTATCTGGCAACAAATTCAGGCATCCAATCAATTCTTCATCCTAAGCGTTCCATAGCCTAGGCTGTTCAAAACATTGTTGAAGCTGAATTAACGAAGTTACAAGACATGGGAGTGATTTCCTTGGTTGATTACTCAAAGTAGGTAGCAGAAACCCAATAAACTCCGCTACGTCTTCGAGAAGATATTTTTTCAAAACTTGCAAACGCAAAATATTACAGTCTTATAGACCTATCGGATGCTTTTCTCTAGGTAGAAGTTGACGAGAAATGAAAGCACGCTTTCACGATTACAACACATAATGATTTACGATCCCGTAATTTTCGATGTGGAAACGTTTCCAATTATTTTTCAGCAAACAAATGCTTTCCATTATCAATAAAGTTGCACGATAAAGGACAACACAACAAAAATATATATGATATTTTACATCTCGTCCAAAAATACGCTTTTCAAGCAAAGTTTTTAAAATGTAAATTCTTCGCCCACCATATCAAATACCTAGGAAACATTGCAAACCATAAAGGACTGCAGTCTGATCTATAACGTATCGCAGCAATAAAACAAATGGTAAAGCCAACGAATATAACGTTGTTACATTATAACATCCGCGTGCATCACTGTACGTTGTTTCTATCTGTCTGGACGTCCGTCGCTCTTAAGAAAAAGAGGTAACGACTTATAAGATAGCGGAACACCGCCAATATGTTTCTTTTTATAATTATTCTCCTTAGCTAAAGTTTTTGCAATCTAAAAGAGAAGAGAAGAATTACAAAAAGAAAAAAAAGTTCAAAGTCCCTCTTTTTAACATAAGGGTAGGTTTTGCTTTAAGCAATTGGTTACAATTCATGCTCACTGAGCCATTCGCAGACTTAGACATGAAGCAACATAGAAAAGCAAGTATAGATTTCGTTTAGGGAAAACGAAGAGTGAGAGGAGTAAAGAAAAGTTGCGTGGTGAGTTGAGCAAACAATAAATAGTTAATCTTTAACAAGCAGTTCACCGGGTAAGTAAGTCTTCACAATTGTAAGTCTAAGACAATTTATTGAAAGTGTATATTTAGTAAAAATGGTGTTTAAAAAATTTGTATAAAACGTTGTAATGCGAAAATAGTCGATTGACTTTTATATTGTTGAAAACTGTACCTTATAAAGATTTACTGAAATGTTAAGAAAGAAGAAAGCAAAAACGTGCTTGCCAATTCTGGAATGCAAACATTGTGGACCAACAAGTGCTATACATGCCAAGTAATATACCACGACCACATACCCCACCAACGACCTTATCAGCAGCGAATCTTGCCTATGAAGTAATTTCGAGGTAAGCAGTATTCTTATGTAACCTTTTTATTCATATGCATATGTGTACTTGTGTTTATAATTTTTTTTATCATGTATAAGAGAAACAAATAGAATATGAAGTGTTGGTTGAAAGCGAGTGCAACGGTTTCAAGATGATAACATAATGAGTGTGAGGTAAGTGAATAATAGAGGACACGAAATAATATAACAGACATAGAATAGATGAAAGACAGAAATGATAACAGACAAATAATGCGACAAATTAACCGACGAATAAGAAGTACAGCAATGTTGACTTACTACTATATGTATTTATTCATAGCTAGTATTATCTGTTTTATTTTTTTGCTTTTGTAACATGTGAACTGGCTTAGTCAGGCAAAATAAAAATACAACAACCCCAGCTCTTGACAATACTATAACAACGTTCTTTCCTCGGCTCTGTTAGGTTTTACAGCAAATTTATTAATCGTATGCTGCAACTAACAACAACTTGATAATTTCTTTAAAGCGAACGTGAAATGGTAATAGACAAAATTCCATGTTAATAGCTTCAAGCATGTAAAATCATGCTTGAAGCATGATTTGTTGCGCACAAATTATGATTCAACAGAACAAATTATTGTTGTCAACGGTGCATCGTAAAACTGGATAGGTGCCTGTATTCTTCATGAGTATGAATATGATTCATTAAAACACGTATGTCACGCTTCCAGACCACTTACGCCTGCGAACAAACCGAAGAAAAAGGAGTAGCTATAATGTTCAACCTGTAATAACTGTGCGGCTAAAACGACCACCAAGGCCGCTTTAAAATCGTGGCTTACATCTCCGTAACCCCTTGGTCCAATTGAAGGTCATTACTTCTTAGTATTAGTCGATGTTCTATCAAAATGGCCAGAAATAGCGTTGATAAAATCCATTAATTTTCATTAAACCTTTGAAATTATAGAAGAAATTTTAGCACGATTTGGTTCACCATAAACCCGAGTATCCGATAACGAATTAGTCAAACCACGTTCCAAAGAAGAAAGCCGCAAGAAAAATTTACCGACGGAAACATGTATTTAATAAGAAACAGTATTCTAAAGAAACTCATGTTTCTGTTTAAAAGTTTATGCGTAACAAAATGCACACAAGAAATTTTATAACTATTTTTTTTGGCTTGGCTTGGTTTGGGAAGAAGTACTGTTGCAAAGTCTGTAGTGGATTTACTTTAGGATTTTTATGAGGTCTAGGATATTCCCGACAAATTTTTTCTGTTTAATCATTTCCTCAATTTGTATGTCCTTTACTATACTTTGCGACAGTCGTATTATCTTTAAAATGCTGTGAGTAGAAATTTTGTATCATCCTCATAAATGGTTCTGTGGCACGCAGACCGTTTCGTCTTAAGTAAAATCTTATTGCGTTATTATATGTATCGAAAAATTCTTGAAGATGGCTTTAAATTCATCGATATCTTCAGTACCCTGTTTTATAAATAACTGATTGCCGAATACGAGCTTTCTTCGCTATGGGCCGTATCTGTTAAAGAATATATCTCCCTGTTTGGGAGCTGTGGTCGGGACGGACCGCCATACCGATGTCTATTTGAATAGGCGTTTGTATGTCTGGGGAATTGTTTTCCATCCTTCTACTTGTTCGCGTTTTTGTTGCTTAAAACATACGCCAATTGTTGGTGATCCATGCAGATGTTGACTTTCCTCGATCCGTACAGGGAGTTACGCAATGGTGTAAGTGACCATACTACAACTAAAACCTCCTTGCAGTTTGTAATAAACGCTTCATCTGTTTTGTTCAGAGTATGAAATCCTATCCCGAGATAATACTGCTCCGATACGGAATTTGGAAGCCTCAGTAGTAAGTTCGAAGTTATTGTCAAATTTTAGATGAATCAGTACGACTTCATTCGGAATCGTGGTATTTTTCTTCCCCTAATTTTATCGGTTTGCTTTTAGCAGCTTATTTGGACACGCGTCCATCCTCCCCTCTCCAAAGTCTTACAGTATTTGACAAGGTCGGCGAAGGCTTTAGTAATCCTGCCATTCCTAGAAATGATCGCACGTCCTTGAGAGTTTTCGAGAGAGGAAAATCTGCCATTGCTTGAACTTTTTCAAGATTTAGCTTAGTACCTTTCGTCCCTATTATGAAAACCAAAAATTCGACTTTATATTTCGAAAATTCCCATCTATCAAGCTAAACGTTAGATTGGAAGTTAAATTTTTTAAGGAGTAAAAAACTTTGTGGAAGTTATTAAAGCACTCGTTTTCATCTTACCTACATATGATCACGTCATCAACATAATATCTCCTGCCGACATGTTCTCTTAACACATCATGGAGTGTTCTTTGAAACTCTCAACAGGTATTTTTTAGCCCAAATGCCGATCGAACAAGTTCGTATTTGTCATTATTGAATTATAAGACGCTTTGTTGAATGTAGGATGGCGTAAGCGATATTTGATGAAAGCCCCTTTTGGGAAAATACCTATGTTTACTGCGGTAAGTCAGTACATCCTTTATTTCAGAAATTGGGTATTTGTCAGGCATGGTTATTTTGTTTAAATTACGATAACCCACTACCATTCCATGTATTTTTTGACAGGATGAATCCATTTTCTTTGAAATAATCCACATAGGTGAGTTGGATGGAGATTTTAAAGGTCTAATAATATTATCGTCTAATAATTCCTTTCTTTGATTCTCTAACTCTTCCTTCAAAGTCATTGAATATGGATAGCTTCTACAGTAAATAGGATGATTTGGGTAAAATTAAAAATTGAATATTTCCATTTTCAATGTTGCCAAAGACGGTACTTGCTAAAAACATTTTGTTGTGTAGAATGCTTTCCCTTATATATTTTGGCTGAACATACTTTTTTTTGATTCTGTTTCTTTTAAAAATTTTAAAATATTTCCACTGCCATTTCTCGGTTCGAAATAAGGCAGTGAAGATTGCTTTAGTTTAGAAATGAATATCCCCCAGGTGTTCTTTTTGATCATACTAGGTATTTTCGCTTATTTCCAATTTTATGCCTAAATTTGGTTCCGCTCCATTTTTTTTTCATTTCTCCATTTTCTTCCTGGCTACAGGTTATGTTGCAATTTCACCGTTGCAAGATAACCTTTAAAATTGCTGTGGTTGTGCACGTTTCTCTGCATATGTTTGCAGAATTTACATGAGTGGGTTAAATAGTACTGCGTCCAACGTCCATTGGCCTGAAAGGTGGTTGTAGTTCTGAGGGCAATATTGCCTGACATCCACAATTCGATATTGAAAATTCCGTACAAATATTGTATGGTTTGTCCTTGGATGGTTGATTCATTCCTCGGTGATAACGTCTTTTAATTGTTGGAGGTGATCCGTAATACTGGTTGATGGCGGATCTATGTTCTTACGATCTGTGGCTATTGTTAGCATGCTGTATTCTGTAGTTTGAATTTTGAAGTTTTAGGTTGCGGTATAATGCTTGTGGAAAATGGATTTGTTTTCTCATGCTAAGTAAACAAGGTAAATCGTCTGTAAGACGTTTTATAAATATGTGCAGTGTTTTTTCTCTACATACCTGAGTCATATTGTTTAATGTAATAATGTCAGAGGCAATACTCATACAAGAAAATTTGTTTAGAATAAAACGGAGACATATATAAACTTTGTTATTTGATACTCCGGCGCTCCTGGATCCCTTTATAAGTTTATAGTTATTAAATTTTATAAGTTATTAAATTTTTTTTCAGCTTTTATGCTTGTTAATTATAAGGTAAACAAGACATTTTTACATTTTCATTTACTGTTTTTTTGTACATTTCTCAAAGAAAGGTACATTATCTGACTAAAAATTCATTAATTCTAAAGTAATCATGGTAAACACACCACTTTTTGTTGGATTAGTTTTTTCTTAATAATACCATAGATAAGGATGTCAAATAAGAGGACTTCAAGAGTATAAGGCGACAAGGTAAGGCTGTTAACTTTAAATTAATTATGGTTCGCGTCTACGAGATAGTGGATTAATTTTTTCGTCGCAGTAACGTTTATATAGGTGTCACATAAAAGGACTTGGAGAGTAGAATACGAAAAGCTAGGTATGTTGAATCTAAATTAATTATGGTGAACGTCACAATGTCATCGATTAATTTTTGTTAACAATACCCTTTAGTGAACTAAAACGTGAAAGATAAATTTTATTTCATTCCTTTCTTTACCCTTATCTTTATCCTTTTCCTTATTGCTTATTGCTTTCTTCTTGCTTTAGCATAATTTCATTCTCAAATTTTGTTTCTTTTTTTTAATAAATTTCTTTCTATTTGCTCTATTTTGGTGAGAGATGCGTTTATTCTCACATTTACTGCTTACATTAATATTATAATTGTTGCCATTGTTGATGAGCCCGTTCCGGGTGTTGCCTTCCTTCATTCATTTTCTTTTGCCGATCTGTTTCAGCTGCTTTGCTATTTTGGCAAGACGGCTCGTTGGACTTGTGCTTCCTTTCGAATTCGTCTATTCACCGCTTGCTCTTCCTCTCCTTTTCTCTCTTTTTCTTTTTCTTACAGCTGCTTTGCTTTGTTTTTTTACGCATTTATTATATGGTTTTAATTATTTATTTTCTAAAGTTCCTTTTATATATGTTTATTTGTCAAACTCTATCGGTTCTGTAAGACGTTTTTTTATTTTTATTTTATTTAGACATCCTCTTGGTTATCCTTTTGCTTTGACGGGTTAGCTCACAATACTTTTTCTCATCACCGCAGTCCGTAGTAACTCGGATCTCACTTCAATGAACTATGTTCGGGTGCTTTTTGATTAGACGGGCTTAAGCTTTTATGTAAAATTTCATTTTTTTATATTATGAGAAATTGGATTTATTTTCTAGACCTTAAATCTGGCTTTGGGAGCAACGGCAAACTCGAATTAAGGTTGTACAAAAATGTTAACATGCAAGAAAACGATAAACCAGTTACTTACAGTCAGCAATTTACAGGTTGCTTGTTTTGCCACCTTAATAAATGAAATAGGTACAACTGGGGAGAAGTGAAAAATATTTATTATTTCGACTAATAACAATGTAGCGGAAAACCGGTGGAAATGTTTATGTGTGGTTTAACATAACCAGCATTGTCTACGAACTTTTCAGGTTTTTTAGAGTGGTCATTAAAGAGTTGCTTAACTTATTGTTACGAAAATCAAAAATCCAGTTAATGCTAACTAATTGAATTTTCCCAAGTAATAAGTTCCCTAGTGTATATTCGCGACGCGTCATATACCTGCGGCCGAGGAAAACGATTAGCAGAAAAGCAGGTTAACGGATTACAAATGACGCCGTGAGGTAACAGTAACATGTTTGTAAAAATATGTAAATAAGTAGACTATTTGCGGAAGGCAGTTTAGTCGTACGAGAACATTTGAGTGGGACAAGAACATTTGAGTCGAAAAAGAATACTAAAGTTGAGAAGTCGAGGGTATTGTCAAAGTAAAATGTAAATAATCCTAGTCTTAAAGAATAGATTGTAAATAAAGAAACTTGGAGTTAAAAGAATTCTGAAGTGCATTTCTCTTCAAAATAATATCCACGATCTAGTGATACGGACCGTATCTTAGAAAAGTGGAAACTCGTAACATTATATAACTTAAATAACATTTATATATAAAATTGAACATTTCACAAACAACATTACCATTCATGTAACAAAATTATCCTGCCCTAGATCATGGAGCGGAAGAAACTGAAATAAGCTGAAGGGAAAAATTTAACTGCTGTTCTCGTTTTTCGCGTAATTTCGCACTTTGTCTGTGCCCTCACAATTTTTCATTTACTCTTTTTCTTTTTGGCCTTTGTACGTACAACAGCCGTAAAAGTAAAATAAAACGATATCTAAAGAATATTGTCTTTTATACATAGAAAAATAAAACAAAGAAGTTCAAATTTGTGCAACGTAAGAAAAATATTGTTAAATGAAATATTACAATTTCTCTAACAGCGGCAATTCTATCATACTGCCTTCCGGAGCTTTCTGTTTTAGTCTTCGGCCTATATCACGTTGGCTTGTTGCAAATGTTTACTATTTCACTTAATACCTAAATATATGATGTAACTTTCTGTATAATATTACCGGTGTTGACATAATATTGGTTGTTTATAAATAAACAGACGTTAAGCTTGGTTCTTATTTTCACTTCATTTTTGGAAAATAAATAATAAGACAGAAAACTATACAACAATAATAAAGTGTGTAATGAATAGAAACTATTTTTCTTTTGTCGCCGAAGGGGAGTTAATAAAAGATACGTATCTTCAAAGCTATTCAGCTCTGCATTTTGTATGGCTTACGTCGTTCGATACTTATTTCAAAAAAGTAATGGAAAAGTGAGGAGCAAATTTAATATTCGTTATGTACAAACAAACAACATGGTACAATCAACAACCAAAGCAAACAAACGTAAATAAACAGAAAATTATATAAAATTTTTAATAAAATGAAATAAAGTGAAGCAAAGAGAAAATAAAGTGTTGAAAATACTGGGTTATATTGCTTTCGGTGATCGGTAATGGCTGCAATCACGTTACGGAAACCTGCGAATTAAATGAAACTTTTACCACGATACGTTGTCGTCCACAAGGGGAGCACAACCGTGAGCACAACTAAAATGTACAATTTTTGGTTTATTTTTTAATTGTTTCGTATATATGTTTAGAAGCTCTCATGTGATAGATTGCAAGGCCGACTATTAGTAATAACATTATTATTAATAAAAATAGTTATTCTTCCCAAAATATTTATATTATGATAAAACGGCCAAAAATTTTGAAAAGGGTCTCTGTTCTGACATCTCGGATTTGCCTATGGAGCACATTGGGTGTGGTCACCAATATACAAAAAAAAATCAAAAACAGGAGCGAAGAGTGCAATTGTTAACAGAAATTAAAAATGCATTTAAGTCGTTTCATGGCAGCAAGTTGTCATTATACACACTACCATATGAATTATGGATAAGAAGCAGATATTGTTTAAAATCAACTTTTTCTTTCTAATCAGCTAAAAATCAAAGTAAAACTAACCTTTTCATTTTGGCAAAACATATCTTAAAGCTGATATATCCCTTCTATATTATATTTTAATACAACTTAATTTGAGAGTGCAAAAGATATGCCGGTTCTGATTCCCTCACTTAAAAGCTTTGTTAATTCTTTCTATCAATGACAGCGGCAGTGTATGATGATTTATGGAAAGATTGATAATACAAGATTGATAACAAGTTTGGCGGTTTAAGAGCGTTAATTAGGCAATTGGAATAGAGAGAAAAAATACATATATTTTACTTACCTTTCACAAATTAAAAGTTTTTTGTTTTGGTTCACCTGTTTGTAAGTGAATAACTTTGTTTAAAATTTAATTTGGTTTCCATTTACAACTGTTTTCTCTTATAAAAGCACGTCTATCCACTCAATACCAACTCTGAAAAACGGGTACTAATGCAAAACGTGAACATTCAAGTCATTTGATAGATAGAAGAAAGCGTTTATCGCAACTATTGCGCACACGCAAAGACTCGGAAATGTAACACATATGTGCTCGACTAAAATCAACAGGGTAACCGTGTGCCTGAACGCTAATTTTCGTTAGCGACCAAGCCGTTACTTGATAAACGGTTGCGTTACAATCGTATAAAACTTTCGTATAATTATCATTTCTATTCTATTCTATATGCATTTGTAAATGAAAAAGAAGCAAATTTTTATTAAGTTTTAGTTCAACAAGAAAAATTGTTAAGCTTTGTTTACATAAGTTTTTATTGTTTTTAATTTAGCAAATTATAACCGAAATGATCTGTTCATAATAGACGTAGATCTGAAACATAATAGACGTACATTAAAACATAACAAATTTATTAGTAACATTGTCACTATTTAATAAGGGCAAGTAACATTATATAATAGAAGCATATAATCATTATCATATTATACGCATTATATTTTATAAGTCGCCGCCATGAACTAAAGATGTACCGTGCAGCTGGGAATTAGAAAAATTTCCTTAAGAAAAAAATTATAAAGTGCTAGAGAAGCAAATTGATAGTGAAAGGCGCTTTCAAAAGACCTTCCAATAATTATTAAGAGAGCAACCTCAATTATTAAAGGAGAAAACCGAAGGCGATCAGTCAATTAACACTAGGGTACTAAAGCTGAACAAGAAGAAGGTCACTTTCCTCTTTCGCCAGATCCCAAGTGAATTTGAGGATGATAACGAGGAATTTAGTTTGATTTTCTATGTTTATTGTTTAATTCCATCTAAAATAAGACCCTTTTAAATATAATACAAATAAATGCATACATTATATATAAATATATATATATAAATACATATATGTATTACAAATACATCCAAAAACCTTACATTTCTGCAGGTAGTGTGAGGGGATTGGAAGCAACTCGTAGCGCACTTCTGGGTCCCACAACAATTCTCCATCGCAAAGTTCGATTCACGTCCATCAAATAATATAAAATGGTTTGTCGAAGCATTCTGCTTAATATTTATACATTGATTAACACAAATTTGTTTTTATTAACATTTAACAATATATTACTTACCGTCCACAAATTCGAACTCTTTTTATGCCCACCACTGAACGATTGGTCGTGCATTCATTTTGTAAATACGTTTGCAACGTCCAGAAGGAAGTTTCAGAGACCACACAAAGTATAACTATTCTTGATAAGCCTCAAATTCTGAATCGACTTAAGCATGGCGGTCTGTGCAATGTCGGTTGTAGATATTCTCTTGGCAGCAAAAACGAAGCTATAGACTTTAAATTTTGAAGGAGCATTGAAAGTTCCTGCACGCAGATAGGTATTGAAAGTGGGTTAAATCGGTCAAAGGGCATGCCCGCGATACCACGTAAAGTGAGGCGACCTGTGTTTTTCAAATGGAATAAAATATTGGTTTTTTGCTCATTACTCATAAACTGCAGCAGATAAATTTACAAAAATTTGGTAGTATATTCTATGGGTAATATACTACCTCTAAAAAAGGCCCACGTCCGCTTAATTTAATAATGAGTTTTTTATTCATTTTGTTTTTTTTTTTCAAACTTTTATAAGGCACAGAAGCAGGGCTCAAAAACCCTATTAGGTATATTGATTTTTAGCCAATTTCAAATTCGGTATGGACCCAAGCATGTGCGTCAATTCATCTGTCCGTCTGTCCGTCTGAGTATGTAATATCGGTGGTAAACATCCTCCTGTTGGCAAAACTGAACGTTGCATTCACTATACACAATCCCTCGCTTATGCATATAACTTGTACCTAGTGGCTATACAATTAAATGTATCTTTAGAATTTAGTTTAGAAAATGTTATTGTGATGAATGATTCACTCTTAAATTTTCATCAATACAGGCAAAAAATTGAATATGGCCCAAGCCGGTCGAAGTAGTATCTCTAGAAAAATGGAAAAAATCGGCCGCGCCTACTTAATTGTGTAGTGTGTCGTATACTTATTTTTTTTTTAAAACTATTATAAGGTAAGGAAGCAAGGCTCAAACACCATAAAGTACATAAATTCGTAGACAATTTCAAATTCGGAATGCATCTACGTGCATTCATATGTCCATCTGCCCGTCTATGTAAGTATGTAGTATCTGTGATAAACGTTTTCCCGCTCGCAAAAATGAAGGTATGGCTTATAAACTTGCAAAAGAATTTCAAAATGATCTACATTTTTCAAAGAACATGCATACAACACCCACAGGTCTATATAGGAAAAACTATAAACACTTTTGTTTTCCGTGTTTTTGAGTTGTTACTTATAAAAGGCAACACATACTCCATATAAATTTCCTCTTTTATTCTAAAAATAGAGGTGGTGCAATCTCCACATTGAAAAAAAAGTTACAACTCAAGAAGTAATCATTTAGCTGGTTAGGGCTCATTTCTCACACAGCCGGCCTCCTTCTATGGCAGTGTTCTGCAGTTTCATCGACGGAACTTTAGAAGGAACATTGACATCCAAATTCTTACTGTCATAGAGTCGTTTCCTGTGCTTAGTTGTACTAGACTCCATATTCCTACACATCCAGAGAGCTTCCTAATTAAGCACACTAGTGCAGGTCTTTAGGTTTTTATACTTCTAATTATGGAGTTGAATACCTCTTTTCACCTCAGAAGAAAACCACGGCAGCTTAGAACAACTAACTTCTAACTAACGAATTATCCAAAACGCAAAAATGCCTGCTTATCTCGGGGAGCATAACGGGTGCGCCAGGAGTTACCCAATTTCATCCCAGTATCTTCTATCAAATCAGACGAGAGTCTTTCAAGTTCGAATCAACGTTAAAATCGCCGCAAAATATTTTGTTCTTATAAGAAATGGAAACTTCATCCAGCGCACAGAAAACATCATCCAAACAATTGCATCTGTGCGAATTGTACACGCACACAACGAAGTATTTCGGTTTTGTACGACTGATTTTAACACCGGGATGTTCAACTGCGCTGTCATATTGGCACTTTCGTACAGTCTTGCAATTTATGCACCGCCTTATATAGAAGGCGATCCCACAGCCTCCCTCAGTGCAAGCTCTGTCGCGGCGGACAATATAGCGGTTCCACAAAAGTTATTTTAGAGATGCGATTTTAACTACATCCCTGTTATACAAACATCACACACTAAGGCACACAAAAGATAATTGAAAAAGTCAATCTTGAGCTTATTGAAACTCCCCTCATTAAGACGGCAAAGTTGAAACCCTTATAGGCTTCATTTACAATCTTCAAGGCTGTCTCTATGTTAACACAACGATTACATGCATTTAGACCACCCATCATTCCATACCCAGCCTTCTGCTCTATCAATTTCAATTTGTCAATGTTCAATATCTGGACAATGTTTATTGTAGAGTGCTTACATCGAGATTTTATTAAGCTGTTCATTTGCTTTCGTACAATTTACACATATGGCTATTTACTTTGCAAGACATCGTTAGGTGTCATGGTCACCATGACACTTGTAACCAATGTCCGGGTTCTTGCAATCTTTAGCAAAATCGTTAAAATAAAAAAAAATTGATATCTTGTTTATAAAAAGTTTTTTTTTTACAATCATTGTAACATGTTGTAATTTGTGGTTTTGTCATAACAAATTATGCGTCCTCAAAATGTAACCAGGCATTACTTAATCTGTTAAGTTCGCGAACGAAGGAAGTTGACAGCAAGAGAGTTAATAGTTTTTTATGATTTTGCGCGTTTTTCGGTAGGGCTGCAAAAAAAGAAAAGGTTGGATGCGGGAATGTTCACAAACAGAAATTACAAGACTCTTCTAAATTGCAAAAGAAAAAAATGAGTCAAGAGTGATTTGTGAGAGTTATTCAAATCATTACATTATGGCGAAAATATTAGATTGATCGGGGGACAAAAAAAAAAAAACATTTTGTGTCACCGAAAAGGCTTGTCCTTACTTAGCTAAAAAGAAGGGGAAAAAAATTATCAAAAAGTTTGTAATTTCTCTTTAAGTATTTGTCACTTAACGTTTTTATAATCCCACCAATCCCACAAAACCCCAGAAAGTATTTATTTTATTTGATCAAAAAAAAAAATGAGAGAATAGGAGATATAAGGAATTATTTCTGATCGTGATGTAAAGAGAAGAAAAGAAAAATAAAAATTGTCAAATTACTTAAAAAGACTAAATATTTCACACTATTCCGCTGCCCTTTTAGTTAAATATAAATTTTAGAAAAAAAAAAATCAGAGCATATTTTTCTTTTTGAAGAAGTGGCCATTTTGCAATAAGTAAGACATCCCAATAATTATCTAAAGAAGAAGCATGTAACGATTGATTTATGATATAAGGAAAAACAAGATATGAGTATTCGATTAAGAACAAACCGACATTTTAATGCTGAGTCATTCAAACTTGATGAAAGATTTTTCGACATGGAGTGAAGAGAAGTTATCAATATTATTTTTCTTTTGGACAAAAAGAAGCTTGACATTTTTGCCTGTAACGTAAAAAAAATATAATTTAAAAAAAATGTATTTAATTCTGACTGAAAAGCAACGCTGAAAGTCTATTTAAAACAACAAAAATTTACTTAAGAATCAATACGAAAGTATTAAAGTTAAAGTTCAATTTTAAAGTTAATCTCAAGTGTAAAGAAATAATGGCAATTCACTTGCATACGAAATAAGGAACATATTCTTACTAATATATAGTAATAAATAAGTTGTTGATGCTAGACTTGTTAAAGTTATTTGGTTAGGAGCATATTTACGCATAATGCTGGAAAATTGGATTAATGGGGTTAGCACATAAATCCATTAGCTGTATTTCAAAATAAAACAAATTTTGCTTTCCATTAAGTATTCTACACAACTTTCGGGATAAGGTATACAAAGTTTGTGCGAATGAATATAGGACCCACCAATGGTTAGGGCTCAGAATTATGTTTTGAATCAATTTTAGCATGCCTGTCCGTCTACCTGTCCGTCCGTCTATCCATCGATCTTTCTATCAGTCTAGTCGCCTGATGTCTGTCCATTTATTTTTTCAACTTACAATTCGAAATTTTTGAGATATTTATAACGCCTTGTTTTGAAAAAGTACTTATAGAAAATTTTCGAAATTTCTCCACAAAAATTGGTCAGTAAATGTTTCGTCATGCTAAATTTATGTAAAAAATTTGGATCGCATGAGTGGATGTTTTGAACACCTTCCTATATAACTGTTTCTATCAATCTACGAGGAATGATAAAGAGAAATATTTCATAATAGTAATTTGATATGATACTCAATTTTATTAAATTTGGAACATATACGTCAATTTTTTGCAACACTCTGTATAGAGTGAAAAGTAAGCGTTTATGTGACAAAACGGTCTATTTTTTAATATGTTGTGATGTAAACTAGAATAATTAGAAAAAAAGGAACTGTGCCAGATTAGGTTATGAAGGTCTACTTTTCATTTCCGTCCCGTACAAGGGTGCCGGTGGAAAGTAAGAATTTTTAGGGCCACAAATTCTAAATTTCAGTGCTTTATGACAAAAATAGTGGCTCGAAAATAGAGTTTTTCATAAGTATACTAACTTTAATAAATTTGGATCGTGCCAGTAAAAAATTTGAACCTTCTTCTATGTGTAGGCGACCATGAAACCCTTACTTGGAAACTAAGTATATTTTTGATAATTCATCGTACCCATTACCGAAAAATAGGAGTATAATCATTCATCGTAACGTTTGCATCACCCGAAAGGAAGCTTCAGGGACGCTAAAATTATATATACGCTTAATGAGCGTGAAATCCTGAATCGATTGAGCCATAGCTGTCTTTGAGCGGGTCTGTATGTCTGTGTGTCCGTGTATTGCTGACATTCTCCTGATCACAAAAATGAAGATATCCACTTCAAATTTAGTAAAAAAAATTGAAAGTTTCTGGTCGCAAATTGGTCAGAGCACATGCCCGTACTAATGCGTAAACTGAGCAAGAATTCTGTCTCCCTAAGAAAAAATTTGTTCATTAGTAACAAATTATGAAAGGTGAAGCTTGCTACGTATACTTTATGGAAAGCCATGTCCACACAAAGCTATAAGTCATTAAATTTTTTTCCCCACTTTTTTGGGGTTCTATGTTTAGTTATCATACGGTAAACAAAACAGAACGTTTAAAATTATCTTGAATATTCCTCAAATGAAGATATCTTATCTGCCGAAAAATGCGTTCATTCTAAAATAAATATAGCGGATATCATGACTTGGCGTATTAATTTTTCTTAACAATATCCTTTAGTGAACTAAAAATTGAAGGATAAATTTTATCTCATTCAAAATTGCGTGACCATGAATAAACGTGCGAAGCGCTAAAGATTTTAATTGCGGTCGGTATGCGATAATCGGCCCCACCCTAATATAACTTTCGTATTTGGTAAATTTTCTTTTTATTTTTTTATTTATTGTTTTTTTCTATTAAAAAATTCTGTAAATAGCTTGGGTACAATTGGCCCACCATTAACTTGTGTACGATATATTGAGTGGTCTACATAATACAATTATAATGCAATTTTTAATGTTGAGATGATGGCTGCCGATATCAGACAGTTTGATTTTCGACAAATTTGACTGTTGGTGCCATAAAGTAAAAAGCTATTACGATGAAGGAAGAGAAAACTATATATGATTTACATTAAAGATTATGAAAACCTGCTATATGGAAAAGATGGGTGCTACAATAACCGCGTGAACTAAAAATCTACCCATTATAAAAAGTCTCTTGAAAAAACAAGACAATACTGAAAGTCACATTTAAAGAGTTAATTAGCATTTATAGAAAATTACGCAAATGAAAAGACAATGTAGTTTGATATAGAAATAAAAAGAATTCGAAATTTTAAATAAATAATTATATATTTATTTGAATTCATTTAATTTTGTTTAATACGGTTTCTAAATTTTTTTCGCAATTGTATTTAAGTGTATTTGTATTAAACCAGCCACCCTCTCTATATCATAAGAGGAACTTTATATTTCGTGCAAACAGTGTGTGAAGCAGCAAGAAGAATTGCAAATTTTGTCAGTTTTGATCTTGACAAACCAATATTGTTTCACTTGAAATTTGAATAAATTAAATTAAGTAAATTAAAAAGAGGTGTGGGACAAAGTATATTAAGGTTGTGCAGATTTATGCAAAAATCAGAAGGACTACAGATACATACACTTTTCATTATACCGATTAATTCAGGATCATTTCTTGAATCGATGTAAGCTTTTCTGTCCGTCCGTATGTCTTTTTTCCTTGTGTTCAATCTAGAGGCCGCAAGATTTGAGATATTTTGAAGAAATTTTGTTACACTGACGTGTTTTGCCCAAGGGCAAACGTCGTAGGAAATGGGTAATTGTAGGGTGGGCTGTGCCCCGCTATTGTGGTTTGACTTGGTTTGTTTTTTGTTCTGCTTTCGATTTATTTTTTATTTATTTATTGTCTACATATTTTGCAAATAAATTTACATAGTATCGATTTAAAGGCTGCCGGGTAACTTAGATCATAAGTTCGCCTGTGTTAAAAACTTCACTTGAGAGTTGAACGCGCCATCATTGACTTGTTAGTCGCAACCCTTTGCTTAATAGGATGCTAATGCGGGAAGATTTACTTTGATCGCGGAAAACCATAGCATTGCAATTAATCTTCGACACGTGGATGCATTTAATATCCAAAGCGGGAGTTTGATTACAAGATAACACAACATTAAGCTAAGTGAAGCAGTTGATTTAAAAAAGAAGTGATAAACACCTTATATTCTATTGATGCTCATTTGCTCTACTAAAAAATCTTTTTTTATAGGCATTGCCTATTTGACGACGAACAATATTTAAGCAGTTGCAATTAGCTATAACCCTGAAATTTTGCCGAATGCTCCATCAAGTTAACAAAGCATAATGCAGTTACATCAGACATAAACAACATATCCATACAGACATCACGAAATCAAATTTATAATCTTGCATTAAAAACGAGACGGAAAATGAATATGATTTTTATAACATTATAGTAATCCCACTCTAATGAGTATAAAGATTGATTTAAAATAATTGGCACTAAAATAAAAAGTAATTCATAATTATTAATTAATTAATTTATAGAATTATTTACATAGTTCTCGCATTTATACTGACGAGAGTATCAATCGCTAGACCAAGTTTATTCTTTTGAGATTGCTGTCGGGATTTGAAGCAACTGACAAACAACAGACTGATAGGCCGACAGACACGGCTAAATCGATTTTCCATTTTAAGTGAATTAAATATATATATATATATATATATATATTTAGGTCATTGAGGACATGTACCCTGAACGTGTACAAACCAGCCGACGGTCAGAGAGAAAAAAGATGAGAAAAACGGATAAAATGTATCTGCTGATCGATGGCTGCGCCCACACGTTAATTGTAATAAAAGTATAATCTACCGCACTGAGAATTTATCAATGGTATGCCGATAAGCGCTGCTTGTCCAAGCTGAGCGGTTCCATAAAAAGAATGCATTAACTTTCTGGAGCTTTCGACGAATACTTCTGTGTATTTCAAATATCTGTAACACACCTTCGGTGGTGAATACGTAAAATGAAAAGTAAAACAAGATAAGAGCAGCAAATGGTAAGTCTAAACAGATGTTAACTTAAAATGTTTCTTTCTGTTTATTATTAAAAGACGAAGCTATGTCCGCTTTGGTAACATATTAGGCATCTCAAATAGTGTGTGCATATTTTACAAATTAGTGCAAAATGGTTAATCAACCTGCCTATTTATATTCCTTATTGTTTCAATTTACACCAGAAACACCGAATAGGTCAATATCAATTTTCGAGCTCCAAAAAAATAGTTATAAAACCTGTTAAGTTCCCAAACTTGTACGCGATTTGTGATTATACAAACCGATTTTTAAATACCTGAAGCCATCTTTTTTACTTGTTTTTCAAATGTGCAAGAAATGATAACATAAAATAGCACTAAATAAGCTTAACACTAAACCTACCGACATTTCATGTATACCTATTTCTACCACGAGCTGTCAAATGACCACATATGTAAAAACATATGTATCTTAACAAAGTAGATAGTAAACAAAATATTTTTCTGATGCTACAATAAAAACTCGTTCCCCGCTTTTCGATGTTGTATGTTTTATTTACTTTTATGCATTTTCATCACATTTTTAACAAATTACAGCATTTTGTTTTGCACAGTTTTCACATTTTATACAAATTTTGTTTGTTTTATTGACTTTGCAATATGTTATTTGACAAGATCTCCGTTCAGAAGAAACAGTATTTGTATTTATTATTGTTTTTGATGAGCATTCTTTGCCTATCTGTTTCTGTTTCTGATATTCGGTCCCAAGCTCTTCTGCTAATTGAAATAAAAACTCTTGCCTCGATATTTCCTCACCCGACGTTTCCTTATATAAAATCCAAGCATTTATCCCGGCTAAATCTAAGATATTGAAAAATACCTGTAAAGGCCATCTTTGACATTTAGATTTTACACGGTATTTTCTGGCCATTTGATCGGTTGCATCTACTCCGAATTTTGTGCTATTGTAAAATCTAATTGTCTCTGGTATACGGGTGGCTTTTTTTTCAATTTCAACGGATGAATGCATTGAACTAAGTATCAATACTTTTTTATTGGGTTTAGCTTTATAAATTGTAAGAATACAATCTTTCGATTTGTATAATATTGTTGAGAAGCGTGTCATACCATCCTTTGCTTGTCTCGCTAATTTTGGTAGCTCTCTTTTATTGCTTCGGATAGTTCCAATAAGCGTCGTTCTTTTTGCTAGAAGTTTACTCGCTAGTGACGCACTTGTAAAAAAATTGTCAACTGTTATATTTTTCCCATGGCCCGTATATGGTTCTGATAATTTCAAAGTTACAAACTCTCCAAGTGGGATTGATGATTCTCTCCCTTCATCTTTTCCCAAATATGGAAAGCCGTATTTACTACTTACATCGGAAGCTAACCAGAATTTTATGCCAAATTTGTCCGGTTTGTTGGGCATGTATTGAGTAAATCTACAACGTGCTTTTGTAGGGAACAATTGTTCATCTATAGCAAGATATGCTCCTGGTTTTTAACAGTTTTGACTATTTTCGATAAATTTATACATGTTCAATCATTTTATGATCAATTATGAAAGAAAATGCTGATTTAACTCTGCCCTTCATAATATTTCGTTTAGCGTATCCTGTCGGTCCTGATACTTCCTTGAAAATATTATAAATCGATGTTCTTCCACTGTTGGATCCTTCTTTTATTTTTTTCCAAATAGTTCCGTCCACAGCAGTTTCAATCTCTTTCTCATTTTCACTTTCACTTTCGGAACTAACTATAAATCTCTTTCTTTTTTGTCCTCTTTGTATATTCAAAATATTCTCTTCGTCCGTATCGCTGTCAAATAAGTCATAATAATTTTCTGCAGCATCATCATCAATGTCGTAAACTTCTTGATGATGTTCCGAACAATCCTCGTCGATATTATTTATTTTGTCTAATAAATTGATATTCCTCGAATGTTTTGACATTTTGGGGAATGAATATACAAATGATAACGTAAAAACTAAAATATAAAAATATAAATCAAAAGGGCCAGAAAACAATTGTAAATCATCCCACAAAATATTGTTGGCTCTGTTGCCTTTGTCGAAACTATCACTTATACCACGTAATAATTTTTATTATAATATAATTATAATTTCTATTATACACTGAAATTTTGATGCTGTCTGTTCGTATCGCAAGATCGTACTGTCGTACAAAAAACGCTGTCCTTTGTTCCAATAACAACGAAAACGCCATGCATGGATCCTAACCGCACATTTGTCTACAATGTAGACACATTGATTAGATTGTGGACTGTCTACAATTCCATTGTAGACTCGTAAAACAATTTCAAGAATGCGATTATCGAAGAATATAGTCATAAATAACATAAATTTTTCAGACGGTCAAATGACCGTTCGTGGTAGACTAGACATGGTATAATTTGTTTGCGGAAAATACACAATAAAAAAAGTTGTAAATATTGAAAAATCGGTTGTATGTATATTTTAGGAAAACTCAATAAGCTACATGATGATACAGTAACGTTGTATACGAAAAATTTTAAACGAAATTTTAAAAACGGTAATTTGACCGCGCATGGTAGGTTTAGTGTTAAAAAGAAATATACATACAAGGTCAATTTTTTATCGATAATTGTTGACGCCACAATGTAGTAAGCCGATTAGGATCATTTTTAGTATGAACGTATGAAATAGTTCTAACGAATATCTACGTAGAAGTTTTATAAAAATATATCTACACTATCGTGAATTGTAGACGAAAATAAGTGAAACTTGTAAGTTGTTTTTAAGCTTGCTTGTTTACTTTCTAAATTTTTTTGCACCTATGTTGGTTAGATCAAACTCACCTTTTAACTTTATTGTCTTAGTCAATAAAGAAATGTTTGTACCAAATTTTAGCTTCCAGTTTTCATTTTTGCAGCTGCAAAACGGTAGCTCTCGGGTTAAAACTGGATGCTGAAATTAAGCATAAATGGTTTTACAATATTTCAAAGATAAATTTTAATAATTATTAATAATTCGAAACTATGAAAACAAAAGCAAGTAAAAGGATTCAATAATTTTTTAAAAGCATAATATCATCAAAAATTTCTGTTCCCAAGAATAACTACAGATAACCAGAATATATCTGTACTACTATGAGTGTTTAACTTCCATTTTTCTTGATAGTCTTATTAATTGTTCCATAATTAAATAATTAAAAAGTTTGAAGACTTTTTTATATTTACCTGGTTAGGATATCCTGAAGTAAATATAGGTTTTCATTTATTATTTCATTAATAGTACATTCTTCAAAATGTTTGTTGACGGAGCGTAATAGACACATATAATAAAAAAATAACTAATTTCTTTAAATGTTTGTTTATGTACGTATATGCTTCTTATTTTGATGTAGTTGTGTTACATATCTATTACTTTGCCTTCCCGTTGGTTGTTGTTGCGTACATTTACATTGATTACGGTGGCTGCCTTAACAATAATGTACGTTGTCGATTGGTGGCGGAAAGCGAGTGAAAAAGAGAGCAATTGAGCAGGCGAAAGTTAGCTGCTCCCACATCCTAAAAGTCTTTCCTACTGAAATTGTGCTAGTCGATAAACTCATGCCTTTAGTTTGTGTTGGGTGATTCATTCATTTATGAATTGGTTTAATTGTTAAACAGTCCGTCAGCATAAGTCGCTGTGGGTGGTGCAAAGCTGTGAGAGACTTTGTGCTTGGACAGCTGCAATTGCTTGCGATTTATCACCGAGGAATTACATATCAGTTTTGCCCAATTAAATTTCTAATGGCTCGAAATAACTGAATAAACATGCCTCATGCCGCAATGCAAACAAAGATACGTATATGAATGTACATATGCAAAATATATTTTAACGCTTATCTTCTCTTCTCATTCCAAACATTTTGCTTTAAATATATTATAAGTGTTATTTGAATTTATGGAAAGAGGGCGCGCGTACTGTACTGCTAACTGCTTATAATAATTTAATAGTTTATTTTCTTTGATATAAGCGTAACAGCGGGTAGCTGACATATGCATTTGTCGGTATGTGTATATAGTTCTTTTCGTAGTTAAAAATAAAATATATCAGAACATTGCCAATTGCGTTTAAAGCAAAGCTTAAATTTTAATGAAATATTCTAGTTTACATACATATTGAATAGAGGCAGAGGTAACAAAATCATATTCTTTGTTTTTTATTGTCATCAATTTTGATCTCACATATTGTTGATCTCCGAGTTTTATGGTAAACTATATTAAAATTGCTGGTTTTCTACTTGTTGAAACTCGTATATTTTATCTGAATCGTGCAATTTCGTGCAGAAGGAAATAACAACTGTAAAGTCAGGCGCTATAAACGATAAGAGCAGAGCAGAAGTAGAACGACGTTTTAAGAAAAGGGGCGGGAACTTCTAAAGTGTGTTTCAAGCGTTAATCGTTTGCCATGCTGAGACATTGTTACTAAAGTATTGTTGGAATATTACATACCCTGTATGTACGATCTTTCCGCTTCTATACTCGTAGTTTTGGCTCCCGTCAGAATCTTCTCACATTAACGTGTGCTCGGTTTTTATTTGAAAATAATAGTGACTTTAAGTAGAATATTTGATCATGATGTTAGTACTAGTTCATCAGATATTCATAGTCGAAAAAATCTTCAAATGTATGTTATAGGCACTATTGCGATATGTGCGTAGCTGGTTATCACCGAACTAAGTGAGCCACTATATTCGTTGACTGTAAATAAAAAAATGAACTGATTTTGCTTCGCCATTAAAAGTGTTCAGGTGTACCGAATAGGGTGAAAATTCCAGTGTTTCGAATTTTAATTTCTTCAATTTCCTTATTGAGAAAAAATCGGCGCGTTGTTCTGCTAAGAAATGGTTTCTTTCTTTTGAAAAATCGGTCTTACCTCAAAAAGTTTTTTCTTCAGCTGATAGAAGAGGTAACGAAAACACCACGTTGTGACGTGGTCAATTATTAAAAAAATGCGCTTTCCGCCACAAAAAACTTATGCCGTAAACCTAATAGACGGCTTCGCCCACTTTGGCTTTGTAAGAGCTGAAGAACGAGACTCAGTCCTCCCTGGGATCTTTTGCTAAAAGTAATCCCAAGTTTCGTCCACACTAACCAATCGACGATTAAAATAATATTTATTTTTTGTAAAACAATTTACAAGCTCTTTAAAAAGCCGTGCGCGAAATTGTTCTTTTTTTTCTTAATAGCTTTCTTGTGCCTAACACATTGCTTCAGATTTTACGTGGTCCTCCGCGAGGACCCCATGCTATTTCCTTCATCATCAGTTATTCGGGAAATGCTTAAATTCAGCTCCCATAGCATAAGAAGGAGCATTGTATCCAAATACTTTAATCATGCCCTAATAAATTTGCCTTTCAGATGACTTTTATTATAGAATTAACGAACCTCTCAACTTTTTACCAATTTTCTATCTTCAAGAAAACAAACCTAGTGTGAAGAACAGTTTGAATTATTGAACATATCGGAATAAAACTTTAGATGTGCTTTTCGGACAATGCTATGAATATAACATTGACTGAAAATCATTTCTAGTAGCAGACTTTTGTGTTAGGCTGGAAATATAATGGCTATATAAAAGATGACTACGTGAGTTAACGCAGCCATAACGCCTTAATGCGAATGACATAACTGATGAGTGGATGTGTATAAGGCGAAGAGTTCGTACTACAAATTGGTTTATCGTTTTCGCATCATAACTTTGAACGTGATAATGATGATTAGAAAAATTTAGCTTGAAGGAAGTACGCGTAACATCTTCCCTTAGGATTTCCGAAATGATATATCAATATTCTCTAATGATTTTAAAAATAAAAGTTCAAACACATTAAAAACAATAAAATTTCTATGATCTAAAATCAATATAATATTTATTATACTGCTGTAAGTGCATACCTATTTGTACTTTTGTTTCTTCAGCTTTCAAATGTTGTGAAACTCCAAACTTCTTATTTTTCGTTTCATTGTTCGCTTTTGTTTCAAATCAGTGAGCATGTGACGGTGGACTTTTTAAAATCAGCGTGTGACCATTATTAGCGTAAAATATTAAAAACAAATACCATATACGTAAAAAAAATTGTTTTATGTGAATGAGTTTATGTGTGTATACAAAAGTTGACTGAAGAAAAAAAGTCTTTTGTCACGATCAGCAAATCTACCGATCGCAAGTACATACGTAAATAAGAAAAGCCAACTTTAACGATTGCATGCAAGAAGCTCTAACGCTGCATGGGGCATCGCCTGGTTTTTTATTAATGCGATGATATATATCGTGTGAAAACATACAATTATGGTTTCGTTGCTGTTGCATACAGATCTCTCTCTCCGTCATGGAAGCATGTTAAGTTAAGCTTAACAAACCATGTTTTACAGAGGAACATAACCGATAAATGCAGCAAACAGTACTTGCTGTTACTTGTGGACAATTAGACGCATATACATGTACAGAATAATTGTTGAGTTGCCCAATGTCCTCGGTTCATTTAAACCTTCTTTTATTCTCTTCCATAAAGCTTATAATGGATATGGCAAGTGTACGTTACCATTTGTAAATTATTATAAGGAAACAATAAAAATATTTCTTCAAGTTTCACTTGAAAGAATATCTTTCCCCGGCATAAATCAATGTAAGACATATAATCCAAAGTCCTTTTATTGAGTTGACATTAAAGTACTTTTATGGCTTCACCAAGAAAGGTGCAGCGTATACTTCATTAAATTCTGAGTCGAGCTAATCCGTCTGTTAATCTGCTGCTAGCATTATCGTCGTCGAAATTTATGGTATCAAAACACTTTTATATACATGGAACAGTAATTTCTTGATGACTCTATTATATAATACACCAGCAAGTTGAATGGCAGCATTCATGCACTCTATTTTTACTTTGTCGGGTGATGTGAATAACTCTTCTATGCGCCCCTTTCTTTACATAATATAGGCAGTCGATTAGGATCTTATTACTTATATGCAATCGGAAAATTCATCAAAGATTGATTCATAGTGAATAAGGCTCAAAAAGAATTAAATTTACTATGAAGTTCACCCACTTTCCGAGTATCGAACACTATCTTCTAGTAAAAAATAAAGACATGTTATCTATATTTTGACACAGTCTGATATACACAGCTACCACTTAATCACACATTGCGGTCGTCATTTTAAGTCACTTCTTGGTTTTGTTCTTAAATTAGTTTCCATAAGACATAATTAAGGCTAAGATCGTAAGCTTATTCGTGTTGCTCAAGACTAACTTGGCTCTTTGCACATTTATATTACATATGTGAAGCGCATGTAGCATGTTCAGATAAATAGTCTAATTCTTGTATTAACTTTGTATCCAATTTCTTCTCTTCTGATTGTGTAACGATTCCGATTTTACTTTTTCCATTTACAAGACAGTCGAAATTAAGCGCAGTCGAGTTGGTGATTAATCTGATGAATTTGGTTGACGGAGAAGTTACTAATATCCCAATTTGTATATAATATAGGCTGAGATGGAAATAAAAAAAGTTTTTGAAAATGTTTCAGTAAATCTTCGAATTCATGAACAGTTTTTAGCCTCTTGTACGAGAGTAAGGTTATTTACAATTAAGTCCAGCATTGCTACAGGGTTCCTTTCCCCTAACTCTTTCATAAAACAATACATAAAAGCTTTTAGTAGCTGAGTATTTCTTTTAAAATATTTTAAACTAATATTATTTCTTTACAGGAAGGCCGTTTAGACTATGAGAGCAATAAATAAAATTACGAAAAAAATAGTTCGCTTAGACAAACTAGAAATAAAGAAATATAAAAAAAATACGTCCATATCCACCTACTCTAGTTACTATTCAGTTAAATAATATCTTACAGGCAATAGGTGAAAGCAATACGAATAGAGTTGCAACATATTTTAAACGACCCTTAAGACATTCAAGAAAAGGTGTCGGGAATCTGTACTTTACGAGCATAAGAGTTTATGTAGAAATAAAAAAAAGTAATCAGTATTTTTTGCCTTTAAGGATTAATTAAAAACAACTATTCTTCTTCGAAAGTTCTTCCTTGGCGGAAAAATCCCAAATAACCTTTTGACTTGTAAAATCAAATATAATCAGAAGCGCGTATGTGTAGTGATTTAAATTGTTGACTTTCTAAAACTTATGTATAGTTAGTGTTATTAAAGTTAATTTTAAATAAAGTTAATTTCATATAAAGTCAACTTTATATATAATATGTTATTGTGTTCTAAAAAAATATAAAAGACAAGAAATGTTTTGTAATATGTTATACATTTGGCTTACATTTTATGGAACCCCTCTCTATATCCCTCTCTCTCTCTCTCTCTTCTCTCTCTCTCTCTTCTTCTCTCTCTCTCTCTCTCTCTCTGTCTCTGTCACACACACTCCGTCTCTCTCTTTCTCTCTGTTTCTTTTGTCTCTTCAACAGGAGTACTCAAAAAGTTTGCTATATCAATAAGGAAAAAAAGACAATGGTTTAAAAATCAATTGCTCCATTAGTGGGCTATTTGGATTGAACCTCCCTTTTTTTGACGTGTGATATTTCAACAGTGCTGCTTAAAAACTTCCTTTATTATTTTTCAAAGATATACTACATAGATGTTTACATATTAGTCACGCCGGTTACTTAAATATTCTTCTTCAATGTATTTGCCATGCCTATACCTTACGAATACCAAATACAAAATGTTTTTTCTGACGGCAAGCAGTGATCCTTGCTTAATCATCGCAAAAATTGTGTTCTAGGTTATGCATATATTCGCCATAAAAAACTGTCTTTTTTTTTAACCTACTTATATGAAATTACCAGATTGGCTTCATTTATTTATTTACACTTTTGTCAATGTGTTGCAATTGTGGCAAATATTCCAACAATTTATAACAGAAATTAATGCTATTCCTTTTTGAATTATATTTGTAATCAGAAGGTATGTATCGATGATATAGTCTCTTATGATTTCGGAATCCGAGTCTTCGCTGCATTTTCGTTTGGCTATGAGCCTGAAAATTTGAGGTCGACGTTTATTGCTGTTAGGAAGAAGTTAATACTGACTATCCAATTTTTTAATTTCCAAAAGCACTACGCAAACTGAACTTGAAAACTTTTTTATTGTTAACTGTTAGCATGAACTAAAATCTCACATCTATACGGGACACGGGAACTTTCGATTCGAGAAACGTTCGAATCTCATTCAGAAGGAAAGTTATATTGTACTGTTTGGCGCATTTGTAATGTATAAGTGGGACTTTTAGATAAGGTAAATGCATTCCGCCGCAATTGTAAGAGCAAGAAAAACTTTTAGAATCGTAGAACCAGAAATGTCCTTAAAATCCACGCACTTTTTTGCGCGATTAATTAAGAGACAAATAAGAAAATCAAAGCAGCTTATAATACATAAAATTAGTTATGGTAACTAGTCAGTATCTTGTCTTGCAGCAGAATGCAGTAGTTATTTTACGTTATCAACTCAATTATTGAATTTTAAATCTTTAACGGCAAATATAAGTGTAACTAATAAAAAGATTTATTATTAAAAGGCCTCAAACCTAATTTCACCCTTGCTCTATCTGCTTACGAAATTATATAAACCATTGGCCACCAATGAGAATATTCAATATGTATAGCTGTACTGCTCCCTCTTATACGTAGCTAAATTGGAAATTCATGTAGAGGTTGTCCTGTAGGAATACAACCAATACAAAGCGTTGTTTAAAAAATCTGTATCTGTTTAAACAAACGAGTTAATTTAAATATTGCCAAGCACAAACGTTTGAACTAGTAGTAAGTTATTGAACTATTAAGACTGGCAATTGACGTGAACGTGCATAACTCCAACTCTATGTGCGAATGCCAAGAATTGAAATAACTTAGTAAAACAAAGAATTAGACACATTTTATTAGAACCTTATAATAAAAAAAAACATCAGTGAAACAATAACAATCACTGAGACAATCATCGTTCACTTATTCTCATTTGTTAAAATCATCGCCGGATAATGCAATAACTACACCATTTTATTAACCATTAGTTTGCATTTTGATGATGGTTTAGCCGCATTTGTTCCTGTTTATGCCCTTGGCTATGTTCGTTTATTGTTTGCTGTTCGTACGAAATAAAAACGACTCCATCAATTTCTTCTTCGACGCAAAATTTAAAGCAAAAATTCAAATGACTCTGCAAAGATTTGCTCTTAAAAGCTATTTAGATCAGCGCCCGAACATGTTTTTTAAATCACAATACTTTTATTTCACTGATATACCGCCCTGATTAATATTTTCTTTGTATATGCAATAAATTTGAGGCACATTAATTGTTCCCATTTTTCATTTATGATACAGATCTTAGCTGGTATATAAGACCTAGCAAATGTACGCGTATCGCATAGAGATAGGGGTGCTCGGTTAAAGTTAAGATTAAATCGGTTTAGCGATACCCAGCTATCCATATACTGAAATTATTAAACGATTACTTCAAAGCTTTGTCTAAAAGAATTTTATCTATTCATTCTTACCAGAATTATAAAAATCATGTTGGTCATCAACCGTCCAGACACAACTAGAAAACATGAGGAAAACTTATTGAAAATTTTTCGAACTCGAAGGAAAAAAACAAATGGTGGATATTAACTATTCTGGTCCAACTCGACTGTGCTGTTTCCTTTTTTATTGCGATTTCTATTTGCATTTGCTTCTTATTCTTCCCTACTTACAACTTATTAATTACATAAACTCATTAAACACTTATCAACTTACGAAAAGGTTTTCAAAAACAAATATTTAGAGCTGAGTCTTTTCCTCTTCAAACGGACAGGAAAGTATGCGTTTACACTTGACAATTAAACATTCGTTTAAAACAATGTAAACCAAATAAAAAATTTATGTGATCTTTTGGCGTATATTAAGCCGTCTTTCGATATTGGTTCGATACTGAATTTTTATCTGGTTCAGTTAAGTGATTTATTAATTTCAACGTGATTTATTTAATTTTTTTAATTCCTAGGCTATTGTGTGTGTTTTTAGAGACATATAACATATACTTAGAATTTTTCTACAGAAAATTGCTTAGCAAATTATGTGCATATATATCTAAAATATAATAAATATAATATATATAATGTAATATATAAAATATAATATATAATATAAAATGTGTAATATGAAATATATAATATGCAATATATAATATATGACATATAATGTATAATACAATATATAATATACATGACGGAAGATAAGTGTAGATGAGGGATTATCACAGATCCCTGCAAGCTCACTCGTCGTGTCCTTATGACGCGACGAACATTAGGTTCTAAGTTTTAGAATATTTTTTATACCTTTAACATATTATTTTCGTCGTTATTTAGCAGCTATATGTCAGTGACTTACTTTTTTTAAACTAGTATTGTTGTTTTTAAAAGTCTGCTGATGCTATTGTTATTGCTTCCTGTTTCTCTCTATTTTTAAGGTAAGACATATGATATACAAATATTATATATATTCACATGTATTGATGTATGTACATATTTACCTTGTATACGTATATAGGTTGTGTTATACTACATCCAACACCTTTTTATCCACCTTGAATCTTTCTGTAATATCCAGAATGCCCAATAAAAGGTTTATTAGCGTGTACGCATACTTGACTAACTAGAAACTCTGAGTCGATGTAATGCGTCTGTTCGCCTGAGCACATAGCATCAGCGACCTTTTTGTTTAAGTGTATGTGCCCATTATAGTTTCGTATTCCAAGCGTAAGATCAGTTTGAAGGTGTTTATTTTAAGGCCATTGTAATATCAGAAGATAGAAAAATATATTTAATATCACGACAGATTTTAGGTTTCTTCAATTTGCTTACAAAATATGTCTAATGCAAATAACGAACGTAAGAAGGTTTTAGAAATTTTGGAAATTGTTATTGCCCACTAAGAACAATATGACAAACCAAAGAAAGGCTGATTGTATTTTTTATATTTCCAATAAGTTCATAAAACCTTTTTCAATTTCTTAAAAAAATATTTCTGTTGACTATTACAAGAGCATACACCTTCTTATAAAATTTAGTCTATCCACCATATGGTGAGTATTCGAGAGTGCATATATTTCTCTCACTCTGTAAAATTTATGACCTTAGTGGAAATGAGAAAAAAGTATTATATCTGTTTTAGTTTAACTTGTTTCTTTCTAGCTTGGCATCTTTCTCGTGTACGAAGGCATATGGTTAAATTTTAAGTATGTTCGTAAGTTTGCTTTACGTTAGTTGCTTGTAAGTGTTAAAGCGAGATGTTTATAGACATTCACATGCTGTTATTTCAAATGCAGACAACAAATATAAAAGTAGTGGTTGTAGCCTTAATAATTATAAGAATGGTGGTGACTGAAGCACCGCAGGTAGGTGTATGTGCGACAGAGATGGAAGTAAGAGAAGAGTTGGCGAATGAGAGGTGGAAAAATGCTTTTATGCAAATAAACGAATGAATGAACGACGAAGTCAACAAAAGGCATGAAAGTTAGCAGCTTGCTGAACATTAAACGAATGAGAATTGCCCACTATCCGAGAGAAAGCAAAAGCACATAGCTTGATAAAAACGTAACAGTCACCAATAACAAGACGCATATCGGGGATGTGGTGAAATATGTATTGGGTATTGTTTTCCTCTAACATAAAACAACGTTTCAGATTATAATTAACAATTGTATAGGAATGTTTGCGTTGTAATACAGGTCAGAAAATAGAAAAAATGCAAACAAAGACCAACCGACCGCTGAAGAGCGAAGCCGATTGTCTCGGTGTAGTAGCAAAAAACGGTATCGCACCATATTTATAAACAAATCAATGTAGATGTCTGTCTAATGTTGTGTGGTTAACACTGACGGTTTTATTGATACTGTTCGTTGGTAAATAGTGCGGGACCGCCGTATTATATGAACACCTTCCTCTCGGATATTGTTTGTAAGGACAGTGTTTCGTCACATAAGGCTAAAATATTACTGTTTGCGAATTCTTTTGTACCGATAAGTAATAAAAATATATTAAGGAAATGTTTATAATCAAGGGGATTGATAATTTGAAAATTGTGTGATTAACGGTTACAGTAGATATACAATATGTGATTGTCTTAAATCACAATTCGTAGCAAGCAAAGCAAACAAAAGATGCACAAACAAAAAAGGAAATAATAAGTACATAACAAATACGCCGCCGTCATTACTGACGGACTAACCGTTTAAGCAACCTGCTGCGATTTTGCCACCTGTGGAGTCCTTTACTTTATTTTCATCAAACTATAACTGATCCCAAAGCAATTAATAATTTGTTCAAGCTCGCTCTTTTTTTCCCTCCGATAACACGCTTAAAACAATTAAACATCAAGCAACAACAAACGGTAAATAAAATATAAAAACATATAAATACTAAGAAAATAAAAAGACAATAATACCGTCGAAAATTAAAAAGAGGAAATGAAAAATAATAATATTCAAAAACACAGCGGGCGGATACCAAGTTTTTCGTCGTTTATTAGTGCTTATATAGCACCTGTTACCAAGGGTTACAAAAAGACGAATTCAAATGACTTGTATATACAGATTTAAATATGTTGAGCACAAGTTTTTTTGATTTAGTCCGCTTCTTTTTCAGTTACCAGTTTTCAGTGCTCTAAAGCTTATCCTGCAAATATTTTTATTTAAGGGGGGAAGCCACTGTAACAGCCTAAAGGAACGTTTCTCTTACAATTTTTTTTTTTTTTTGGTGGAAGGCGACGTAATCAGATAGTAATATTAGAGAAGGTCGTGAGGCATATTTTTAAGTACAAAACAAACCATTTTTGAAAAATGTTAGGAAATTATGAATTAACAAAAAGTCGCTTAATCTACACTCCATAGCTAGTAAAATGTAGAGGAACGGTTTTCAAAAATTTTGATTTTTGTGTGTGCTAGTATTTGAAACAAATGTTTCGAAAATCCCACTCGTACTTCTCTTTAAAATATTATTTTGAAATATTGCAAAAAAATTGAAGTGAAAACTGTCGCAGTTAGGCTGCGTGTCGCTTTGAACGTTCGTAACGAAAAACCTTTAAAGTTTCGGTTTCCCGTATGTCACTATGTTAAAAACCTCAAACTTTTTGACCGTTTAAAATTTTCCTACCCCCGTCATCTACCCTATCGTCATCTTTGTATATCATTTTTGACTTTAAAGCATTTAAGACTATACATGTGCATTGCATTTGATTGGCATTAGTTAAGTTCAGTATATCATTCACTTCTATATCTCATCTTACCATAGTAGGTTTTTATTTTAGCTAGTTGAAAAATTGCCCTCCATATCGGTGAGGTTCTACGTAATCGTGAATTATACAATTTGACGAGGAAATATTGAGTGAAATGGAAAAATGACCTTCAAATAGTTTTAAAAGAATGCGCCTGTTTCCCTTACTTCACTTCATTACATGCCATTCGGCTGGTCGCGACTCAGTGGGCATAAAGGTTTGTGGAAAAAAAGAGCCAAATTGTAAAATGTGCCTAACGCTTATATAGATAGTTTACATAAATGTTACTAAAATCAATGAACTTAAATAGTTTTATCATTAAAATATATAACATTTTTAAGATTTACTTATTACTCTGTCCACTAAAAGTGTAAAAAATGCATATAGAAAAACGAGAAGATTTATTGTTATATGGGTTTGTACGTATGAAAGTAACGGCTCTAAAGTATATGAAATTTTTTTGTTCAAAACAAAAAAAAAACGCTTGACAGTGCTCGCAAAACCATTCTTTTTTGCGTAGCATCTCACAAAACTACAATTTTTATTTAGAACAACAAAACCAACATTTTTTGAAAATACAAGCAGACAGCTTTTTTATTTTGGCGAATACTGTTAATTTTATTTTAAATAGCTTTCTTCAGATTCTATAGTGGGTTTGCAGAGTAGAGCAGCGTAGTAAACGGGAACTTAAGATGTAGTTTTCAGCATGTCAATGCAAGTCTTTTGGATCAGAAAATATCCTATTTCGAAACCGGCCAGCTCTAAATAAGGCGAATACAACGAATAGTTGATAGTTGCAATGTGATTCGTTGTTAGTCGCAAGTTGCTGTCCCGTTTACTTTGATAAAAGCGTGAACAGAACTTTCAAAGAAGTAAGTGTTAGGTCAAATGGTGATGGTTGAATTGGTTGAATTATAATAAATTGATTGACTAGGAGGTCGTAGCACTCACGCGTGATATTTTAAAAAATCGTCCGTTAATATTGTTCCTTTAATTAGGAAATGAAATGTCTCTTGTCACACTAATGTATGGTTTTAAGCTGTATACGTTCAGTTAATGAATTTTTTGAATAAAATTTTTGATAACACTTTGTTTTACAAGCCTTCTAAGATAGCTTTTTTCAAGGCGTTTTTGCTTGCGGATTTGCTCGAGTTTATTGATTGGCTTAACCTATTATTTAAAAGGGGCTAGGCGAATAGTAGATTGGATTGAGCAATCATTTCATTTTCAAGACACCACGCAAATTTTTTTTTCCGTAATAATTTAACTTGCTCAAAAGGTTTTTACTATTAGTCTTTTCTTATATATTGCATGTTTAGACTGAAGGTATGGGCATCTTGTGGGATATTTATGTGAAGAACAGCATTCCAACGCCGAGTTGTTGTGATAAGAAGTACGCAACCCCGGTCATTCTGTTATTATTACTCAGAACAAAATTCTGGTTATAGCTGCCTAAGAGAGACCAAGATATATTTGTTTTCTTACAATAACATAAATACGTAAGATATAAATGTACCTATATGTCAATATAGATATATACAATAGCAGCAAACTATTTTATATGACGGTAAGCAGAGTAAGTGCAAAATATGTTATAATTCTTGTACATATTAATTTACTTTTCAATCGCAATATCTACACGATAAAATGTTGCATGCTTATTTAAATGCTAATATTTTACTTGATTTTGAATTTGAATCTAAGGAAATTGTGTTTGCTGTTACAGTATAATTTCTGCGTGCTGAAAATGAGTCGATCTTAAAAAATTTGTCATAAATATCATATTTGATATAAATTTAGACGAATTATGTAGGACAGGTATATTTAAAATAATCCGTTCTGAGAAAATTTTTTGAATGTTTTAAGCATAATATAAGTTTTTGCCATAATATATGTTTAAGATATGAAGAACACAACCATTGCGTTTAAATCAAAGCCTACTACTATCTATTAATGTTCGCTAGGATACTTCTTTAGTGAACAAGAAACGATCCTTTTGCTTTAAAGATCCTAGCGTAATAAAGTTCTTTTGGGTTGACTTATGGATTTTTGTGTTATATAGAGTAGAAATTTGATGAATATTTGGTGGGGAGGAGTTTATGGATCGTATATAACCTTCGAAGGCTATTACATCAATTGAAAACGTATACTCCCAAGTTTCTTGTCAAAGAAATTATTTGAAAACAATGACTATCCAAAGCAATGCCTATATTTTAATCATAATAAAAAATATACGTGTACAGCAAGCAAATTTTGCGTATATATCGTATGGAATACGCCGTATAATTTATGAAGAAAATGTTTTTTCCTATTTCTCAAACTGTTACGTAAACAATTTTATTAAGAACAGTATAGTTTAAAACTAAAAAAAGAACAATATGTACAACAAAAAAGTGTTTCCAAGAAAATTACCTTTCTTTTAGGCAAATGAAAGTGGAACAGTGAAAGTGTTTTAATAAATAAAATAAAGCAAAAAAAAAAGTATATGCATCTTTAATTAATAAGAAAAACGGAAATTGGAATGTTTGCTTTACAGCCTGCCCCCACTATGGGTACCGTTGTCGCACCCTGGTCAGGGTCGATGATTGATCGATTGTCATCACTGGAAGATATGCCACCAAAAGGTAAAAATCTTCGTCTTTTCTTTTTATTTAATTTATTCTTTCATTTTATGTTAAATTACCTTGATTTCTGTTCTTATTTATATCTTACGTGTTCGCTCACAAAAAAAATAGTTTTTTAAAGTAAGCTAGTACCGCCGACTTTAATCAATACGCAGTGTCCTTCTCGATTTATTTTGCTGATTAGTTCTTACGAAGTTTTATACGATATTGATTTTATGGGTGGCAATGAAGTCTATTGTTACTCTCTCTTTCTCTATCTCTCTTTCTCTCTCTTTCTATCTGCCCCTACCTGTTTTGCTCCCTCTTTCATTATTTCTTTCTCTGATGTTCGCAATAACTGGCTGATTTGTCTCCAGAGTTGACATATTATTATTTTCTCCCTGTGCAGACGGTATCTCCTTCCGAACTTTTAAAACTTTTATACTATTCACCGAATGATAGAAGTTCCCTGATTCTGCCTTTCCTTTTAAAATAAATAAAAGTATGCTCAAGAGACGTCGTCAAGTTTGTACGGGTTTGTTTGGAATGAAACTCGTAGGCAGTTGTGCAAACCGTGTATTTGACGTCTTCTTACATCTTATTATTCCAAGGTCAAAATATTGAAATACTGACTTAACTGAAACATGCAATTATAAAGTTTGGAAACGAGCGAGAAACTGTGCCCAATAAAAAAACCAAATATATACAAATCAATCGCCAAAATAAGTACCAAAAAAATTGAATATTGTTATATAAAAATTATACGCAAATATATTGTATATATCATCAAGAACTTGTGATAAGCAAAATTTGTTTTGAATATTTACAGTTCAAGTTTAGATCTCTTAAAAATATGTTTTTGTTATTCGATCTAAAAAACGTGTGTAGCAAAAAAAAAGAAATCTACTCATTGTAAGCATCTACCAATTAAAGAGATTCCGGTGACCATTTTCAAGTGTTATAAAGATAATAGAAAGTTTAATATAATTTAATCAATAGAAGATGTGTATGTAACTTTGCTTGGCCTGTATCAACATATTTCTAACATCTAAGACAGGGATTGCCTACTTTACCTAGTGGTTTAAAATATATTCTATCGGAACTCATGTGGGCTTGTGTCACTACATTTAATACGCACGTCCTGCTTTTTGTAAACTATGAATAAATCCTTTTTGCTTTGGCTAGCTAACTTTGCTGCAAAGTAATTTAATGACGACATCTGCTTAACGCTATTGTTTAGTTTTTCTGATCTTAGCAACTTCCCACTTTTTTAACGACTTTAATATTCCGTACCCCAACGCCAAATGAAATTTATGTTAATATTTAAAAGCGTCAATACAGAACAAATAGGGACGATTTCTTTCAGAAATGAACCAATTTTGTAATTTTTAAAAACTTTTTGAGCTCATGTTATAAATATATGTAAATATATTTATTTATATCATATATAAATAAATGTAAATAATGTTTACAAATTTCAATCTTACAATTTCTGGTAAAATATGTTGAAAGAATGCATCAAGACTGCTAGCATTTGAAGCTTGTGCAATGCTTCTTCGAAAATTAAAGCTCAGTTTTGGTTAGACTTCGCAGGAAATTTTTTACTTAATGTCTCTTCTCGTTTTGAATTTAACAAAGGTTGTGGATGGTGTTTACATTTCGCGTTCGTTTCAACTTTGAAATTGCATACATATTTTTTAAAAAAGGCATGTAGTACTGAATTTTAGATTCGCTAAGGGGCTTATGACTTATAAAAACGACATCCACTTTAAGTGATATATATATCACCGTACACATAAAAAGTAATTTTCACCGAACTTCTGATAATTTTGTGACTCGTCTTGGATTCTTTGTTGACTATATTCATTACAAAATAGACAGCAGTTTAGAATTTGACGCAAAAGTTTGCCAGATTATCGGAAAACCATCATTTTCGCCTGAATCGTAGATATGGCATCTTTTGGAAAAATAAGAAAGGGAGTCGACTTATACGCAATGCCGTAGTGTTTCCTTGCTTTATTCAAGATCAAAGAGCTCCTTTCAATTAAAAAAAAAAAAAACATTTTTTTAAATTTTTTTTATGAATTCTTTTATCTTTACAAAGCTCATTTGGAATTTTATTTTCAAGTGAATCCACATAAATTGCATCAACTACAATAGTAAAAATCCGAAAAGCTATATTAAAAGTCCACGAAATAAGATCAAAATAAAAAGTGTTATTATTAGAATTCAAAAACACAATGTATGTGCACTTCGAACAAATCCATCAACAGGGAGTACTATGAATATCCACCCTATGATTCCGTTCCCAAATGTTTACAGAATCAAATTAAATAAAACACAGAGTGATGCCTACTTTTTGTCAATAATTCTATCCTGATTTTTACGGGTTTCGGCATGTTAAAGATATCATCGTCCAAGAGAAGATTTAAGGTGGTTGCATGTATTTTGATCATTTTTTCGCTTGAAAAAGGAGTTTATTGAACAATATTAGTACTATATATATTAATCAAAATATTTTCCATCATCTTCTACAACTTTTTCCCATATTTCTGGCAACATAGTGATACCGTGTCGAAAGAACAATATTAGTTTGGCAGCGATCCATTTTCGCACTTCTTCAACTTTTGAAAACTGCATGTCAGTCAAGCAATGCTGCATCGATCTCAACAAGTGGTCATCAGAAAGCGCTATGTTCGGTGAGTACGCTGGGTGTGGTAGAACTTCTTATTCGAGCTGTAACAGTGTATCCATGACAACTCTGGCTACGTGCGACCGACCGTTGTCATGCAAGGGGATGACTTTGCGTTTGTTAACCGTCATTTAAGGTTTTCTTTGCAACAACCCATCCTTTGCTCATTGACGGCAATAGACATTTGCAGTAACAGTTTCATTCGGTTTAAGGAACTTCTAATACACTTGCTGATCCCACTGTATGCACTGCAAAACTTTATGGCCAGGAACATTCCGCTTCGGTGACGATGTGGATGGCTCTCCTGGACTAATCCGTGACTTTTTGCGGTTGGGATTGTCGCAGTGGACTCACTTTTCAGCGCTAGTTACAATACGCTACAGGAAACTATTTTTTTTGAATGAAACCCCGATGTTGAACGGCACGAAATGATATTTTCAGTCAATTCGTATGGCAGCCACTTTCCCTACTTTTGGATCTTTCCCGTCGCATGCAAACGTTTAAAACCAATTGATTCATCAACTGCTAAGCTATTCGAAAATTTTTTGGCAGTTGGAGCTGAAATTCCATTCAATAAGTCTTGCAATTCATTGTCATCGAAATTTTGTGGTCCTCCAGACTGTTCTTTGTCATTGACATCAAAATCACCACTCTTAAATCGTTGAAAAACTGACAAAAGTGTTTGATGAGCTTCGGGAGCAGATTTATTCAAGTGAAACAACAAAAGTAATGAATGTCGAAAATGAAAATTCGATCGTTTTATGAATGACGAATAACTTAGTGATGAATGAATGATGAATAGCTCAATAATATTAAATGTAAAAGGTCGATATTATGTACAGAAATGTCAAGATCATCGAATTTAACGGTGTATGCATTGATACTTCGCATTAATTTATCATTTTCCCCAATAGATATCACTGATCGAAATACATGCAAGAAACCTATTATTATAGTCACAAAAATTCGAGAAAATAAACTCAAGCAACCCAAACATAAAAATTCTTCCTTTAACGAACGATGATGTGATAATTTAATGAATAAAAAAATCTCAACCAAGCGAAGAAAATATCAAAAGGTGTTGGTAATGAAAACAAAAAGCCTCTCAAATTTAGTCACTATGTGTGACTATTTAGCCTATATGTCAATTTGCACGGATTGTGTCGTCAAATAACATAGCTAAATCAGATAAACATGATGCATTGCCCGAGCGAAGACCGATGATGCCGTAAGTGTAGGAAGAGGTTCTCTTTTCAGAAATGCTAGTTTTTTTGCATTTATTCCAATATATCGATACTTTAGTTGGACTAATGTCAAATTGATGACACTAGAATTAGTTAAATGAGCGATTATTTGAATCGATAAATTTTACTGCACAAAACTTACACCAAATTATTTATGTTCACTATCGAGTTAATCAAAGTTTTGTTTGTGTTTTATTTCACTATTTATACTCCTCTTCACATGCCGAAGGTACTGAGATATTATAATAAAAAAACGTCAGGAAGCGATTGCGAAGGATTAGTGAATTGTTTAATAATTTAAAAGACTTCTCTTTATTTCAAATTTGTTTGTTCTATTTTTACTTGTAGACAATGTCATATCCATGAAAAATATACCGTGTTTGGGCGTTACTGGTAGTGGCGGTGACGTTGACGCGGAGGGCATTACGACAGGAAAAGCTGCTACTGCGGTTCTGGATCCAACTACCGCGGAAGCAACAGCAACGCCTCACGCCTCAACCTATTTTGCGTCCACCTACTACCATTTAAACGACGATGAATGTATGTTAAAAGAGAAAATTAAACTGTACTTAAAATACACCTTTAAAAATAGTATACCTCCCTTTTCTGAAAGACACATACATGAAGAAAAAAATGTATATAAGAGTATATATGTATATGTATATATATGTATATGTACGTGCGTGTGCGTGCGTGGATGTGTGTGCGTGCACATTAAATGTAAAACCAAAATATATATTAACATAATAGCCATGTGTATTGCGTCCATTCCGCTGCATACATGCAGCCTTCATTTCATGGGCGCGCGTAAAATGGTTTCGCGTAACCATCATATTAAGTGTTCATTTTGTCACGTAACGTGGCGTTATGTATTCCGTTATATTGTTTTATCTTTGCTCATGCATAAAAATAGATTCTTTCTCTATTTTAACTATGTCATAAGATACAAAGTAAGAACAAAAAGTTCACTAACTGAAACAAGCTAAGCTATACAGCAAAAACAGTCCCCAAACGAAAATCTTTGAGCATACCACATGCAGCACATCTACGTGAAAAAAATTGAGGTAAACTGCAATATTGGTTAAAAGTTTACTGTTTCTTTTTTATTGCTCTTTCAGTATTTCGTGCTGCACTCCGTACCGCTGGCTATTGGTCGACATGTTCGACTCAAAGTTTCGGCAATTTTCCAAATGTGTTTCCAATTCTTCTTTTCAACGGGTTTCCACAAATTTTTGTTCAGATCAGAATCCGACATTGTGCTCCAAAATGAATACTTTCTTATGAAATTCAATATATTGTAAGCCTTCACCGACATTTAGGAATTTCGGTCGTTATTATATCAAAAAATGCAAATGAATGTCGGATTATTGGAATATTGACCTCTATTCTTTTAGTGGCCTCTATTCTTTTAGTGGGCGGTTGTTGACCATAAAAGAAATACCATCATTTCCCCTTCCCCAATTTTAGCTAGTTGCCGAGTGTATTTTACATTATATGCTCCTGACCTTTTTGTAGTTGCGCAAATGTTCTGTTGTCTATTTTAACACTATTTGTTTTTTCCTCGTGGCTGCACAAACCTTTTTTCCAGAAACTTAGTAAGTCGTTTCTATTGTGTACTCTCAAAAATGTACATTCCATTTGGGCGCCTTTTGATCTACCTAGCAATCTACTTACTATACGTAGAGCAAGATCCTCAATATTTTCGTCAGCGATTTCTCTAGCAGTTTTAATGGTTGCCGCTTGCTTATCTGTACAATGGCATTGCTAACTGAAGCTGCAGTTTTGCTTGGTTTCGATATGCCAGTTTTTTTATTACATAAGAAATGTTATTCTCCCTCATTCATTTAATTGCATTATAAACTATCTTTGTGGAGATCCTTCATAAGATGCAACTCATATCCGTTTTTGTTTTTTTTGATGAAATCAAATGTTTACACGAATATTTCCTTTATAGCAGAGGCGAACAGTCATGTGAGTAAGCATTGGATAAGTGTACGAACAAATCCAAAAAACTTTCCCACCCGTTTCAAGAGTTTAGACGTGGTCCTCTAATGTTGATTTTCCCCTTCTTGGAATCTACAATTAATGTAGTTTTTTCAGACAAGTTTTCTTTTTACAAACGTGGATGACGAATTATATTTTATCATCTGTTTGGTAAGCTAACGGAAGCCTGGTTTATGAAAAATTTCATAAATGTTACTTAGATTTACACTCAAGACTGTAGGAGGAGTATTATTAGAAAATCTTTCCATAATGACAAAACAGAAATGCACTTTAAATATAACGTCAAGTCCGAAATACCATTTGCTGAATTTGGCCTGTATAATTTAAGGAACCAACCAAATTTATTATGCATGGGAAAAGATCGTGACGTTTGATGGCTTTAGAGTCACGTCATTTTGGTAATACTATTCCTATCGAGCCGAACTTTGGCGCGTTTAAAAAATAGAATAAAAAACATTAAGAAATTCTCATATTTTACTATATCATTTCGAACAAAACGCCTATAATCTTGCGAAACATTTCGTGGCGCTGATGATAAATATGCTTTACCATAAATCGTTTCCGCTCCGGAGAAAAGGTTGATAAGGTTGACGACCGTCAAAAACTTAAACAAGTATAGCAGTAGATTTCAGCGGTAGGTAGCTGCGGAACTAAGGATTGATCAAGAATCAATCTTCAACCACTTGTGGATATGGAAAAGAACTTCAAATTTCGGCAAAATATGAACTAACAGTTAAAAAAGAAGTTAATGCAAGATGTTTCAAGTAACACACAAAAATCTCATTTATGCGACATTTTAGAAATATATATTATAAAATGTTTTTACAAAATTTGCGAAAGACCCGATATAGCTTAAATATTCTCCTGAGAAGAGCAAGATATTTCAGATGTCAAAAAATTCGAATTAGTAATTAAAACCTATTCTAGGCGTTTAATATTTTAGGACTTCTGGTTTTTAATGCAATTAGAAATTTTAACTAGAAGTTTACTCATTACATTGTTTCTCTAACGTCTTTCCTACAATCTGCTTTCATATGTTTATAACATAGTCGTTATAATTATTAATATCAAATTACAAAGCGTTATATGCTGTAGAAAATAAAATAAAAAGCTTTTGAAACTTTGGTAATTAGGAGAAACGATGTGTTTAATATGATTCAAGATATCAGATTGATGAACGAATTATTTTGTATTATTCTATAAACTTGAATCACTAAGATCACTAAAACAACTATTGTTATTATGGAAGTGGGAAAATTAGAAAGAGCGTTTACTCTATGAAAGCTGAAATTAGATGCATAAATTTCCGATTGCTACAGAATCTCGAGGGGAACTATGCGAAAATTTTAAGTGTTTTGACATAAGATCATTAACACTACCTACACACTATCGAACCGCCAAAATGTTGTATATACATACTTACCTCTAAATTGCGTTAATTTGCCAGCTCTTTTTGTGGGATTGCTGCAATGGCCAAAATGGACATTTTGGCATATATGTTGCATATCATTGGTTAAAAAGATAAAGTTCAAAAATGAACCTTACATGGTTATGAATAAACGAGAAAGCAGGCAACATCAAAGAAAAATGCCCAATGTTTACCTGCCCTGATGTATAACTTATAGAAATGTGGCGATATTTCCGAAAATCTGTATTGCGTCAAGACCGTCTCCATGCTCGATCTAAAAATAGCCTCGATCGGTATTCTAATATAGTCACACTTAATGTAATATCATTGTTGTTCATTTTGCTACAAGTGTGAATTGCTTTATGTTTTTTGCGTACTAGAATTTACTACTTTTTGCATTTTGTTAGTCGGAAAACGATATCTCCTTTTACGCTGTTAGAACTTTGTCAATTGGAATAAAACGTGTTTTCTGCTTATATATTTACTGACCGTTTTCGGGTATAAAATCCACACATGAATTGCTGCCACGTGACCAAGCCATTTGATCAGGAATACTTGCTTCATACTTTGATTGTGAATGAACGCAGTTTCAATTGCGATGTTACTTGACTATAAAGAATTGCGGAATTTACATCAGTATGAATTTCTCCACTTCCAGTTCTGTCGTTACTTGGTGATTAAATTTCATCTTTGAAGCTATTAAGTTCATTTTCATGCGCAGTTAAATTTGTGTTTGAATTATCATCATTCAACTAATGTCTCAACTGAACTCGTGTGGATTTAGCAGTTTTTTTAATTTCCCTGCTTAGAATTTATCAATCCTTCTGGTTAGAATATATCAATTCGATTCACTTTATCACGTTAAAGATATGATTTACCTTGATGGATTAGGCGATTGGTGCTTGCTCAAAAAGTTGGTGAGCTACTTAGGGACTTTCGAAAACTATTTACCTAGTTGCTGATGGTTAGGATACAATAGTCCTTAGATTAATTTCGTAATCATAGTAAACAAACTTTGCGAACGAAAATGTAAACCGTAATATAAACTTTAATTCGAAACTCAGCTGGTAAAGATATTAATCATAATGACTACTAAGCTAAAAAGAATAATAGTGATAGTATTAAGAATAATTCAATAAACGTAAAATGAGACACACATGTAGAGTCAGCTATTTAACTGCCAACAGTAGGCGTATTAGTAAACCGATTGGGGATTATTCGACCGAACATGAAGGTAGTACAGGTTAATATCTATATATCTATATATCTAATATTATAGCGCAACATGAGATAGAACTTTTGCAAATTACTTCAATTCGTCTTTTTGGGTATGGCAGGAAAAAGGCGTGGATAGGAAAATAATCGATGATAGGTAATTAAAAGCCTTTTGGCATAAATAAAAGTCATGAACAAATTATCTATCTTTTCATGTCTTTTCCTACAAGTTGAAATGAGTCAAGCGCACATCTAAACAAAAATTTATGAATACAAAATTCTGAATGAATGACATAACTGGAGAAATATTCTACAGGGGCATTGTCATGTAATTCGTAATTTTTTTGCAAGGAATAGCCGATGAATGCTATAAAGTCAGGTTTATGTGTCCAAATTTTCTTCATTTAATTTTCTTTTACTTTGTTTTTCTTTTTTTAGTTTCCAAGCATAAATTTTAGTCTTGAACTAATTTTATGCTATGTTAAATGTTGTGTCCCTTTTGTTACCACCATTTCTTATCGCGATGTTTCGCAGGCAACTTTTTCCATATTTTTATTGCAGAGAAAGAGTGTTGCAGTATTAAGTTGAATTTGGTGTGATGAAAAAGAAAGAGAAGAATATGATTTCACGGCATCAAGGCCGAGTTGCGATATATTTAAGAACAACAGAGTTTATAGATGTATTGAGCATTTAAATAGGCTTGTTAAATGAAATGCACCTCGTAATGGCGAAGTCAATGGTTAATCGATATATAAATTCGTTGCTAGAGAAGGGTCTTGAATAATTAAAGTGGTTTTTTGTTGCTATACAAGCAATATGATCAACGCATTGTTTTTTGAATTGCAGTGTAAGCGTGTTTTAAAACCGAAGTTTTGTCGCTTTTACACTTAATTTCATTGCTGTTGCATCGTTAAGGCTGTCTTTATTTCGCTATTCACCACCCTTGTCATAAAACAACGTTCGACTGTGTCTGTCCTACTCCACTAAGCTTACAAACTTAAATACCGACAATTTGTTTTTGTGACAAAACTTTTATATATATATGCTGTACATGTTTAAATAATTGCCATGCGGTTTCACTGAAATATTATTTATTGTTTTATATTGTAAACCTAAAGGTGCTAGAAGTTTTTTCTTGTAACTTCCCGAAACTCACAAGCACATTTTGTTCTTCACTTAAAGTTTTAAATGATCTGTGTGATTACTTGTCAGGCATAAAACGTTTGTTTTGAATTATCACATTGCTCATTTCTGTAGAAGATCAAATCCAAATTATTGAAGACAGTGGCATCCTTTCACAGAACTTGGTATAACTGCGAAGATCCTTATAATTCTGATATACAAGTTTAAAAATTCTTGCACAAGAATTTCATATATCTTAAATGCGATCGTCATGCTTGCATGTATATACACGCAATTGTGCCATAGAAAATGTTCGATATCTTGCTTGTTAACAATATAAAGCGGATAATAGTTAAAATGACTTTTACAAATGTTTTCCTTGACATCCCTTTATATTTTAGTTTGTACGTATATAACTAATAATGACATCACTTAACAGAGTAAGAATGACAATAGAAATAATGCCAACCGTTGTCACAATGCATAAATGTCAGTTATTGTTAATGGTGCTACTTCATTGTCATCATTATTGTCGTCATCGTTATTTTGATAAAATTTATGTGATCAGTTGAGTGGTCTGAACAATAGAAATAACCCGGAGATTTTAAAAACAAACTGTAAAACTAGTTAAAGAGAGATGGAAAGAGAGAAAGAGAGAGAGACTTATGGGAGGTTTAAAAACACGTGCAATATATTTATTGCGAAATGACCCCAAACATTACTATCAATTTCATATTGCTGGAAATTTGTAGACAAATAAATCGAATTGGTGACACGACAGTAAAATATATATATGAAAAGAAATTTTTAAAATGTTGCAAGACTTTATCCTCTTTACATGTAACAAACAGAATATTATCTTTTCGAGCCGGGGAAATAATCTCTCAGTAAATGTGGCAACGAATAGGGTCATTTATATCTTTTATGTGGCCTGACAAATCGGAGTATGAAAACGAAAGTTTGCAGAAAATTTTCAAATTACCATAAGCATGGCCTTGGAAATTGATGTTTTGACTTCGAATTTTATTGACATGTAGATTCAATATTTCTTACCACTTGTTTATAACGTTACCATGTATTTTATATCTAACAATGTATTTAACATTTTTTTGTAATCATGTTAGTGTCTTATTTGCACGGGGTGGTTTTTGGGGTCAAGGAAGCAGTGAGCTCGCAACAAATTTAGTGTCTTCTGATCATTTTTAACGGGCTTTAAGATATATCAAAAATCATGGGTGATGTTATTACTATTAATAAAAATTGTTTTTGCCATTATATATAATATAAACATGATATTATTTTTATCTATATTTGTATTTCCTGCGTTTGTTAAATTTTTGTAATCATGTTTTAGCGCCGTTCAATTATCAATCATCTTCGAAAAGACGCAAGGAAGTATGAAGACAGCTTACCTTTGAGCATAGACATAATCGTAGGCTAGGAACAATGAGTCGAAATATTAGTCGTACAAAATTTTCATCGGGAGGGCATGTGCATTTCATCTTTGAGGCACGGTACTTTAAATTCTGGCCTCGTTTCAATAACATCTTTCATATATATTTGATACCTGCCTGTCCACTTGTTTCTTTTCTGTTTGTCGGTTTCCATAAGATTGGTGCTAATCGATACTTTAGATTCTAAAAAATTCATTACAACTTCTTATTGCGCTAAAGCTTACACCATTAGCTATAAGTGGATTGCAACACAATAATTCAAAATATGTTCTTATTGCCAATGATGTAAGAAAACTTTATTCGCCTTGAGGCGAATCTCTATCCGACATAATTGTAAGCATATAAGTTGTCTAATCGCTGTACTAATCTTTAAATGGTTATACAGTTTTACCTTAGTATCTATTTTAAGTCGTAAGCTAATTTATTTTTTTGTAGTATATATGTGCTAACTTAGTGCTTTCTCAAGCAGACAATAAAATCGATAAGCGAATTGAGCAAAAAGCTGGTTGATTTAAGATAAATAACATGGTAAAAATTATTTAACGTATTTGTAACGGTTGGAGATAACTCTGTGAATTTTAAAAGGGAAAAGCGCAGCTGATACCACTATAATCGCATACACCTCTTTACAATCAGTTACGCAGTAAAAAAGTTTTTGAAATGTTTTATGCTGAAAACGTTGATAACGGAAGTAATCATCCACGGGAGATAGCAAATGTTATGAATTTATCTTTGATTACGATTTTAGATTGGTGTTTCTAGTAGTGAGTTCATATTGCGCGTTAATAAATTTTCAAACTCGAACACAGTGTAAATTTCTACACAGTCAACTGATGATGGATCAACTGGAAAACGTCAAAGTGAAAAATCGTGTAGGCAAACATAAAAAGAATGCTTACATGCACTGTAATTGTTCCATTGCCTTGTCTGAGAATAATAAGATGGTTTACACCACAAGCATTCCTGAGCCCCTTGTACTTAATGCTAGCGTCATTAAGTTTGAATAGCTTACACATAGTTTGCATAATATATTTCATAATCAAGTATACTTCTGTTACACAATACTTTACTTGACCTTTGGTTATATTAGAATATTAATAACCCTTCACTTAATAATATCCTTGAAAATGCCTTAAACTCTTTGCAAAAGTGGTTCAGATGTTCGAATAATACTTTTTAAAAGTAAGAAGAAAGCAATATTGTTATTATGATTTATCAGAAAACATTTATTCCCTACAATGCCACTACTCCATTATACGTATACACATTTCGATATATTTTTGTTTAATCTCTGTGCAAAATTTTAATAGAAATTTCATTTAAATGTCAATATGGGAAATTTGTATTGCATTCTTAAGCAGCAGCAGAATATACTGACGTAAAACTAAAAAATAAAGTGAGAAACACATTCAAATATTAAGCACGGTAAATGTAATGAAAAAAAACAAAAAAGAAAAGAGAAGAATTTCTGCTGAGAGTGGCTAGTTCTAAACAAAACAATAATGGATTCTTAAGTAATTACAACACAACAGCGGGTAGTTTTGTGTAATACGGTTTTTATTTACAAACGTCCCAGATCACAGCACTTAGTGTCCTGTGTTAAATAAAAAAAATTGGCATGTGTACAGTCCGTTCGATCATTTCTCTCCAGAGTGACGAACATAAGTTATTGCAATAGAAAATTTTTCTTTTCTAAATGCCCCTCTTTCTGGTCCTTTGTTCTTCTATCCGTCTATTCGTTACAAAAAAAAATTGTGTGCAATTTGTAAATTTCTATTGTGTTAGCAATTGGATTTTCTTCATATGTGTCAAATATGCAAGCACGAACAGCAGGCGATTGGTTTGCCTTTTTGTCTAAATTTTTGCGAAAAATTCGCATACTTTTCATTAAAATCGTAATTATGTAATCACTCACAACTCTAAGTAAATGCAAACTAAGGCAGTCAAGCATGTGTTTGCTTTAATTCACATATATATGCAAATATGAACTAATACTTGTATCTTTGTTTGGTATTTTATTGTTTAATTTGGTAGTGCTTCGTTTGGTTGACAAATTGTTAATATAAATCTTTCGAAAATCCTCATCTTTCATTTCTCTTTCTTAATTCTGTGTGTATACCTTTGCGCACGCATTGTGTACGATCGCCTCCTTCCGCAGATGCGTAATGGTAACCTTCCTGTTGAGTCAATTGCGGCCACGTTATTTACGTTATTATAAATATTATATACACATTTACATATATGTAAATATATATAGTATAAATATAGTAAAATATAAATACATATAGTGTATATATATATATATATATGGGGATATGTGTATATGTATGTTTGTATGGATGTATAGCATATAATTAAGACGCTATTTATTTGCATACGTTAACAAAAAACAATTGTTTATTTATGCACCATTTCGTACGAAATTAGTAAAATTACTTGGAGCCGGCCATCGTCGAAGGTAATCTTGTTAACGTTGAGATTGGAGAGTTGTAAACTAATACTTAAAGCTATCGCAAAACTTAGCGTCTTTTCGTTCATTTTTTCGTAAGCCACAGGAAAATATATTCATTAAAATCCACGATATAAACTCCAAATATTTCATAAATCAGTAGAGCTCACGGGAAAGTTATATAAAAATATACGAAGCTTCTTGCAAGATTTCACACCCTCGTGATGCGTGGAAATAAGCGTCACAGAATTTATAAAATAAAAATTAATCCTCTCATACATCGATCGATTTAAATTACGATTACAACCTCAAAATATTTCCTAGGAAGCCAAGCGTAATTCCATAGTTGTCGTATCACGGTCGTCAGATTAAGTTGGAAATCTACCAATATGAGTACATGACTTATCAAAAAACTTTTCCCTTTTTCCAAACTATTATCGTAAAAAAGCAAAGCTATTTGTTTGGAGCCCCAAATTGAGTTGTTATTTTTTCCGTATTAGATTCTCTATGTGAACTACCGCTGCCCACAATTTCTGCAGGACTTCCGATCTTTCTAATGTTTAGTTTGGTAAAACCTTCAGGTGTATTCTATTTAATCAATGAGTTTCTTTATATCTTTATTACATACTAGTAGGTTCCATTGCACCAGCTCAGAGGTTAATAGAGGATGGACCTGTTAATTTAGTCTTTAATACATATGTTGTAAAATAAATACATGAGAATAAAAAAAAAAATATATGAAGTAAGAATAAGACAAAAACAAAGCCTGGAAGAAAAATAATATAATGCGAAACGAAATACAGCGTAATGGTTGAGAATCAACAATATCTTGGTATTGGTCTAATGTCAGTGTTTCTGCTTAATCGGGTAAATTGAAGCTTGTCACAAAGGTAATAGATCTGTAATGTTAGTTATAAGCAACCGTGTTCTACATTTTAATAAACCGGCAAAAGGCATACTAAGTAACCGATTGACTTAGATATCAACGCCTTCGTTTCTTTTAGGCAATGCACGTAACGAGCAACATTGTTTCCGATTTTATTGAGCCTTTGTTTAAATGCGTAGTTGCAATCCTTTTACAAGTCGTATCCATGATGAAGCATTGCGATTAGATGCGTTTTGCCAAATAAAGTCCGATTGTTTGAGCGAATAAAATAGTGTGTGAGCCACATGACTAAATATTTCATATACTTTGCTTATTGTTCTCTTAATATGGTTAGCTCGAGTTAAGATTCTGCTGAAGATTATTTCTGCTTCTTTTACCGTGTCTGCTGTTTCCCAACATCAGGTCCATCTAACCATTAATTTTAGTATATCCCGCAACGCTTTGAAGATCATTGTTTATTTTTTAGAACTGGTCTGAATACTATTCAATGGGCAACTGAAATCTAGCTACATATGCTACTACGTTAAACAGTTTGGGAGGCCTTTAATGCATAATGACAATAATAACGCTCCCTGTGGTGCTTGCCGCTTTTCATATAAAGCCATACGAGAAAGCATCATTGACATACACACGCATGTTTAAGAGATAGTATAAAGTTCTCCATGAAGGCGACAAAACTGAATAATGTCTGTATTTTAACTTATAGTATAAACGGGACAAGCGAGTTGAATGGTTAGTTATGATCTAATAGCATCAGAAATAATGCCTTATTTTGGTTCACTTTGAACCAGATATCCAGCGGTCTGATTAAATAATTAATAATCATTCGATGACTTTAGATAGAAAATGCAAAACAGCAACTGATTCATATGCTCCATTAACTTTAGCTAATTTTTAACAAGCAAGGAAATCGCAAGCTAATTTCATTAAAGATGTGACAGGGTTAAGAATTTTTGGGTGCATTATCGTTAGAAATTTAGGATCAATGGCTTCGCAGCCCACGGTATGTGATTTTAATGGTAATATAACGTCGAACACATCCAGTTCATCAACACGTGGGGAGGTGAATACCTCTTGGGGATGTTTATGGAGTTTTACAAGGCGGTAAGGTAGAAACGAAATTTAGAGCCGAGAAAATTAATCGTTAAGGCGTTAAATGCGTACGAGACTCTCCGACGTGCAACTTTAAAATTATCATAGAAGCTTCGAAATCGCCTTTAAACTTTTTACACCATTGCCTCTAATTGTGATTAAGTCGATATGGCAATTGAACCAAATGTGGGGAATTTGTTATATGAGCGAATGGGCAAGTGTGTATCAATTGCAAAGTGCGCAATTTACATTACCTGCTGCTTCTAATCTATTGTATTTGATATTTTTGAAATGACGCGTATAGTTCTTTCGGAAATAAGCAACTGAAAACTGTATGCCATGAACATCAGACCTTGCTCCGAAATATTCGGTAAATAGGTCAACCACAGCAGCAAAATTGACAGAGTAATGTGTCGGCGTTATAGAATTAATAAACTTCATCTCGTACAATCCCAACGCATTTGTAAGCCTACTCTCAGTTATGTCAGTATTACTATTTAAACTATCAAAACCTCTTTTTAAATCAATAAATATGTACTTAATTATCCTACCATAAGTTTAATATAAACGATAACACCAGTGGCATGAAACAAACAGAAGACATTCTCTGATTGAATAAACCCTCAAGATAATCACGAAGACACCAAGTTTCAGAAGTGCCAATATACTGTAACATACGGTTTGAAAAGCATGTCAGAATGCGCCGATCTCGTCCCGCGGTTTTCAAGCATTTACATAGAAAATGAGCAAATTATTTTTTTTTATTTGGCAAGAATCCTGGACACAGACCGAAGTTTCCGCACCATTCACGCTACTCTCTATCATAGATATCATGTATTAATTCTTTACCGGTAGAATACTGAATAGAGATTGTGATTACAGATATTATCATTTAAACACCTGGAAGAATGAGGATAAGCAATATAGTAATAATTTTTAAATGATTTTCGGTGAATTATACAGGTATACAGTATGTGTGTGTGTAAAATTACTGTTAGCAGACAAAAATAATGGTGTAACAGATCAGTCAATTAGTTTTCGCGATGACATATAGATGTCGTAACTAGGAACGAATTCATATCCTTTCTTCATAGTACCAACTTTTAAACAAAACGTGTCAAAATTTCATGACATTCCGACAATTACAGTTGTTGCTATCCACTCGGGTGGCTGGTGATTTGTCTCTGGGTAGTGGTAATTAATCCATGTTTTATCCATTGTTACGTAACGCCTGAAAAAACTGCTTTTATATCGTCTAAACAGTCCCCAACAGCACCTTAAATCATGAACACATTGTTGTCAAAAGTGAGTCAACGCCACATTCTCTTGGGACAGGGTATAGTTCATGCCAAACGATGGGTGAGTTGCCTGTTGATATCTTTAGGATGCCAGCTATCTCAGGCAACTTCACTTTTCGTTCTTCCTAAATAATTTTATGAAAATTATCTTTTCTGGAACAACTGCCGAATTCGGACGACCACAATGTTCAGTATTATCAAAGTCCTTAGGACTTGTTTAAAATCAGCAATTAAATTGTTGGTTTCGACGGAGAAGTGTTGCCATAACATTTTTTAAACAATGGACTATGGTCTCACCCGACACTTTTTTTGGCCAAAAGTAAATTTTTGGACATTCCTTCATTCTACTTGTATTATTGAAATCTGACAGCGGATACTCCAAAACAACAAAAAAAAGTTTTTGTTACAATTTACAGTTATACAATAAGTCGTAGAATTTGAAATTATTTGATGCATTTGTAGCCAGAATTGCGTTCATTGTCTTATGTATTTTTTTCAATTGTTTGATCAAGCTGAAAAGAAAATCCACGAAAAAAAGTTGATCAGATCACGAAAGGTGATGGTAACTGCATCAATTTTATAATACAAAATATACAAATTGTGAACGATATTAAAAGTAAACTCACTTTTCGCAGAGCCCTTTTTAATTTTTCGAATTTATTTTATATGGTAAGTTTCCTAAGCTTGAAGAATTTTGTTTAAGATTGTTAAGCAAGTAATCAAAAACCATAATTAGTTTGAAGACTTAAGTTTTTCAATGTTTACATTGTTTTACGATTTATGAGAAGGCTACTGTTGTGTACAAAATTGACCATTTATTGATGATGAATTGAATTTAAATTGAAGAAGAGCTTAATAAACGTTTATTATTTGCGTAAAAATGTGTATAATATTCAAAATTCCAAATTTAAATAGTTTTTCTTCCTAATTTGCTTTCTTTCAAAAAATATACCACAAATTTAAATTTTACTCAAAAAAACAGTGTTATTTTAATTTTTAATACTTTTGGCCAAGAAACGTGGTGTATAGAACCATAGTGTAGTGGTGAATTTGAACAACATTTATTCCTGCCAGATAACAATCTTTGATCAACGCATGAAATATTTTACCCTTTGTTTTGAAAATTACAAAACAGAGGTCACTAAACCCGCAACCTGAAAATTGATGGTCAGAATGTCACCAAATATTGGCACATCTCGTTTGAAAGTTAGTACAATCCAAAAATAATATAGATCTTTGAATAGTGTTGCCACATATGTGTCACATCGGAGACTTATTGAGTGATGCGTTGTATAGAATAAACATTATAATTATTTTTCTTGCTGCGTTTATTATTTTCCATTCGTGTATTGATCTTGATATTTGTGTAGTTGTTATTAGTGCTTGTGTTGTTTTTTCTATAGTTGACGTTTCTTCTATTATTGACGATGACAAAGTTGTCTGTCCTCATCGTTGCTATGTTTTTCCTTATTCTTGATGTTGTTATCATAGCTGTTGTTGATGTTGTTATTATGGTTGCGGCAATCGTGGCTGCTTCTTTTTTTCTTATTATTCTTGCCGTCGAAATAGCTGAATGTGAAACTGGTTTAAGTTTGAGCATTATTCAAATGAATGACATCATCTTTATCGAGTTTCTTGATATGGACAATTGCATGCTTAGCAAATGCCGTTCCCGTCTTAATTTGTTTGCGCAATTTGCAGACTTTGAGAAAAATATGGTAATTAAAGGTAGTCAGGCTTCAGATTTATGTAAAATTTGGCATCACTGCCCCCGAATCCAATATGCTTTAATCGCAGTTGTCATGGCGTCTATGCCAAAAATAAACGTTCCATGTTCCTAGTACAGCTGCAAGTACTGTAGAAAGCATTTTGCTTTTGTGCAAACCAATAAAGAAAAGACGTAGCAGCAATGTTTGAACATCGATCAGATGATATATTTATAAATTACTTTTTATACAAGCGTTCACGGACAAAACTCCCTCGTTGAATATCAAAGGATTTAAAACCACATCAGATCAATCATCTAGGGTAGATATTTATGTATTTTGTTGATAATTCAGCTAAAAACCTTCGTTTCAGAGCGATCTGGTGACAAGTAAGCTCCTTAGATATTAACATAACTCTTACAGATTCCGTGTTTAGCCATGTTTAAAATTCTCCTCTCCCTTTAGTTTTCGTTCTTTTGTAGAATACAATCTTTAGAAGACTATTCGTTATGTTGTTGTACATGTGATGCTATTGCGTTTAGCTCTTGTTTTTGTGGCATGAAATCCAATCAAGCATATAATATGCTGTGGCACTCTTCAAAGAATGTCAGTATTGTTTAATATGAATGACAGTTTTTTTTTTTGTTTCTTGGTTGGTTGCCTAACAATTTCATGCTTTAAAGAGATACACAGTTAAGCGAGTGTATGTATGCATGAGATAAAATTATCCCCATCTTAATTTTATTGTCATTTGGCTATTGTCGACAATTTTTGATAGGAAAGTCAGTTGTCTGACCATTTGGTTAGATTTTGTTCCTAAAATCACGAAAGTGTCAATTGAAATTACTTATATTCAATATGAAGTTTCCCGCTCCAAACTAAAGAATCTAAGCGAATGTAGACTTGATGGGCCTTCACGTTTTAAACTTTTTTATTTTCCGGTTGTTAAGCCATTTTTAGGCTTAGGCGTCTGAATATATATATATATATATATTATCAGCGTAAGATGCTGAGCCAATTTGGTCGCCGTCGTCTGCGTCAGTTATCTTATCTCTGCGCGTCAGTTATTACGTTGTAAGAGTTGAGCTAAATAACTAAAAGCTGATAAGTATATTTTTGGAGTAGGTCAGTAAGCAAGTTTAAGTATATGTGACCATTATCTTCGGTGTTTGTTAGAAATCTTTAAAAACTAAGAATGACAATAATTTCGATCAACCAGTCGAAAAATCAATAATTAAAGAAAGTCTTTGCGATTTATACTATTTTCCTGATTTGATTATTCAGGACTGACGCCAAGACAAATATAACTATTTTATTTGTTATTATTCACAATCGCGGTGTTAGGTGTATCTATGAATCAGAATTCCTCCCTCCTCCTCTCGCAAACATTTTCGTTTTATGTCGACTAAGTTAAAATCTTTCGACACAGCACACACGAGTACACATATTGGCACAGCATAAGTTCCACTCATGCAGAAATATCAAAATCAATTTTTTCCCGGCTGACTAACAACTAAATCGGTGTTGTATTAATTTCTAGAAAAGAGCAAAGCTAACTGAGCCTTCTTAGAAAAAAACCTTAAGGAAACAAAATTGCGCAAAAAGTGTTCAAAACATAATACAAAGAAAATCGATAAAAATAGAATTAAATTCCCAAGGCATTTTCTCAACAATGAATGAAAGAAAGTCTTGATATCAAATATACACGCATTTTTAAACGTAGAGTAACACTGATTTTGTGTTCTTTTCTCCTAAGCTAAAAAATTGTAGAAGCTTACGGTCAACTATACTGTATATATATATAGATAGATAGATATGATATATATAATCCGCTTTTATATGAAGGCACATACAATAAAACGCCCGTTTGTTACAATAGGTAGACAACCATACTTGCTCTGGTCATACAATGCGCTTATATCGAATAGAAAAGATCAAAATAGAGTTAGCTTAACCGAATGGTTTGGTAACACGCAAATAGCCACACAACCGCATGAAGTCGAATGCATTAACAACATACATTTTGATAATCGAACAGGTACCTGGCGACACAATGTTGGTTTATTGCGACTAATTATATTAACTAAAGAAAAATTTTACTACAATAACTTTTAAACGTGCTGGTTTTGCGCGAGATTTAGCTTGTTTGGTTGTTCAAATGCTTCTTTAAAGGAGGTAATTCACTACCTTTTTAAATAAAAAGAGTTAATGATAACGTAAGAAAACACCTCCTAAACTATCTGATGCATTCGCTATTGGATTTTTAATAGACGAACTGCCAGAAATGATTCAGTTCATAAAACTACCAAGACTTATGGCCGTATTCTGAGCTACATCACAGAGCCGTCACAAGCCGCAAGCCATTTTTTTTTGTTGTTCTCGTTGCTTACCAAACTTACTTTGTAACGAAATTGATACTTAAGACATTTATATTATTAGGTTTAAGTTGGTTATAGAGTATTGAAATGAAATATCCAATTTTGTTAAACGTCTTATTTTTATGATCCCGTTAAAAATAGTTCACAGGCGCTATTTGACAATAAGATTTAGAAAAAGTTTAAAATAATAAGTCGGAACGTTTGGAAATTAAACTCTGCTGAAGAGTTAGACTGAAAAAACGAAAAATGTATTTTTAATTTTTCTTTTACTGAATAAGCATTTCAACAAAATCTTATAAAAAGTTATAAGGTGATATAACAGTTCCACTGCTTACATATATGTAACAAAAAAAGTTCCATGAAGATTAGGATATATTTTCACCTTTGCCCAAGTATATATTATTGTAAACACTTTTGCCAACCGGCAATTGAAAGGCGTATGCTAGATATAGCTTTCCTTTCGTTACATAAACACATGCATCAGGTCTATATACGCATACTTTAGCTCATGTTCACCACAGCTGCAGCTTAAAATAGGCCTCATTTACTTTTAACCACATCCAGAAGAGTAAATAACTGTAAATAATATTTTATAGTAGATAGTAATATAAAATTAGGTGGAATATTTGTTATGCCAATGTCGGAGATCGGTGGAAAAATTGTCTCAAGCAGCCGATCGACGTGGTCATAAATGACTAAATACTTCGCAATATTCATGCATTACCTGGAACCAAATCGAACAAATATGAACATAACTTTCTTATGATTCGTTTCGTTCCTTTTTCTTTGTTTCTTTGTATGAGTTGTTTGATTCCTCTATAGTGGATTGGATATCTAACTGATATTGAACCACTCAATCCATTTTGAATTATCCACCGCTATTCAATCTACATAACATCAATAAACCGAAAAGAAAATTATTTCTTGGATTAAACTTTTTACTTTTGCGATACTTAAATCGCAGCACAAAAATTATTAATTCAGTTATAGATTAGATTTGTATTACCTTATGAACGTTCACGAAGTCCAAGTTTTACTGTCACTAACACATAAATTTATTTAACGCTTTCGATACTTAGAGTTTAGAGATGAGTTACATTAATACGTATATACTTCCGGTTTGTGGTTAATTGTCAGTACTTAAAACGGAAAGACGGCAAAAAGAGTTGGTTCATGCAACTGAAGAGGTTCAGCTTTTCATCTTAGACTGGCTTGGTAATGAATTTTAGATAAAACTTAGCATAATACACGTTTTTAAATAAATCAGGTAAATCTGCCGAAAACGTACGGAAGGGCAAGAAGATGTTTTATTCTTATCGTCAACTTATCGCTGATTACAGCGAAAAGGCACCTTAATGTAAATATAATAATAATAATAATAGACACCACTGTTTGGTATCAGTTGCTTCCGAACATATTTCCAAAGGTTTGAGTGAGGACACTCCGTCTTTGTGGTTCGGACAGAAAATGTGGTGCCTAAAATTCGATAGCCGCAGATTGATTTGTACGATCGGCAACAACGCGGCTGCCAAAATTTGTTTACATGAAAGTGACTCAAGCTGTCCACAGTGCCACCAAGTTTTCCACGAGAGTATGTATGAAGTGCAAAATGTTGATTAGAGTGTTGATTGCCTGGGCAAAAAGTGGAGCTCAAAAGAATTAGTATTCTATTGGGAACCGCGCAGCGGTAGTCTTCAGAAAGAGAGCGATGCGGTTACGGACAAGGGAACGAGCGCTGATGCAAAACTAAACACAACCAAATACACTCACACACATTTATCTATTTTTCCCTTCTCCTCTTGCTAGAATATACAGTGAAGAGTATGGGCGGTGGGAAGGAATCCACTAAGGTCCCAGGTGGAGCGCGGCATTTGTAATTAACTTAATGACAAGCAGTTTAGTAAGAAGGCACCATAAATGGGGAATCAGCTACAAATACAACTTTTGGAAAATTCCTACCTTCAGCCAAGCAAAACATGCACAAACACACTCATCTCTTACGCACACATCTCACATACACATATTTCACATAGCCACATCTCAGACACTCCTATGCGTTCGCGGTTCTAATTGCAACATACAAGAAAGCCCAATAGTTTTATTGCGTGAGTAAACACGTTGTTATTCAAACTCATGTTTAGTAAATGATTAAGCTTTAAATAGTATTCAAAATACATCAGGAGGTTGTGTTGTTGGTAATTCCGTGTGGCAGTATTGTTGAAAAGTGTGCTCGAATGTGATTTAGTACACAGCTTTCTAGCTCCGGGTGATGCTTCTGGCAAAGGCCAACGTATACCTACAAATATTCCACATCCATTTAATTAGTCAGTTAACAAACAAACGTGTGCGACGTAAATTTCGTGCAAAACTTTGAAATGTTAATATTATTACATCATTGTTTATTTTCAGGTCATAGCGGTGTCAATCAGTTGGGTGGTGTTTTTGTAGGAGGCCGACCGCTTCCGGACTCGACACGACAGAAAATCGTTGAACTGGCCCATTCCGGAGCAAGGCCTTGCGATATATCACGTATTCTTCAAGTGTCAAATGGTTGCGTGAGCAAAATTTTGGGCAGGTAAAATAAAACAATTCAGAATTTTGAAATGCCTGTTTTCTTTTGGATTGATGACCCGTGTATTTTAGAGTATCGTCCGCAAATTATTCAGCTTCACTGGGTCGCTCCGAAACAATAGAAAGGTCTTTTAAGTATTCTTAACATTGGAGAGCAGAAAAAAGTAAAACCTATAGCATTATTTAGGTTGTTAACATAGCACTTTATTAAATAATAGCTTTGCCTGTTATAGCTTTTCTATTACATTGGTGACTCTAGAAAACATTACTCAGCGGGGATATAATTCTACAGAGATGGCTTAAGATATGACCTACTATTGATCACATAAATGATTCGCAGGTTTGCTGAAGTTACATTACTATTATATATATAAAAATCGAATCGAAGCATAATATCGTAGCAACACAAACAATTTTTGAGCAGAATTCCCATTTTATTTTCGAGAGAATTACTTAAAAATTATCATTCACTAACTGAGTGAAAAATTCTGCCTTTTTGCAATTTGTTTGCGTAATTTTGTGTAAAAAATGATTCTCCATATATTTTCCGTTTTTGCAAAATATACTTTCCTAGCTTTTACTTTTGTGGCGGGAAGCGTATTAAGAACAAAACCTCATGAAAACACATATATACGCGTACTAAGAATTTACATAGTATATGGAATGCTTTTAATTAATTTTGTTTGTAGATGTCTTTCAAATGTTAAGCGTATTCACCTTTAAGTCAGAAAGATGGCTCTGTGACTTTCTGTTTACAAACAAACATTTTTCTGAATTTCTGCAATTTCAGATATTATGAAACGGGGAGCATACGACCTCGCGCTATAGGTGGCTCTAAACCTCGTGTAGCCACCGCTGAGGTAGTTAGTAAAATTTCTCAATATAAACGTGAATGTCCAAGTATTTTTGCATGGGAAATTCGCGATAAACTTCTGCAAGATGGCATTTGCACCAACGATAACATACCGAGTGTAAGTATATTAAGCAAAAATAAAATTTATTTTTCTTAGCCTTCGTTTCCCTTTGATACTAAGTAAAAGAAAAATATATATCTGTATAAGTCAATCTGAGATACCCCTACCTTTTAGCTAAAATAAATTTATTTTTTTATGTCTACTGGTTGTTGGAGGTAACAAATGGAACGTCGCATCTACCTACAAGCTTTTAATAGTCAAAATTGTTAATTTATAAATCTCAGTGTGTTTGAATAGTGTTACGGGTCATCTTTTAAAATAAGTGTGATCTGTCAAAAAGTAGCTCGTGGGTTCATGTTGCATACACGCTGATGCAATGTTCACGAGATACTACGTTATTTTTGTGTTCACCACAGGTAACCATCATTCATGGGAAACATGGGTGCATAAGAAAATGCACGAACGAACTAAAAAATTTAAACTTAAGTGCGTGCACGATATGCTCTCTATATCCAATGAATCCTCCAATGTAGAAAGTGTAGGAAGGCTTCCACGCCTTCATAAGTTTGATCACGTTGCTGAATAAAACAGGGAAGAAACAAAATGTAAGAAATGTCCTGTGTTATGTCAATCCTTTGAATAGGTTTGTGTTACGGGTGGTTGGCGATTCGTTACTCATGAGGTATACTTAGTCGCTTGGCAGCCGTGATTGAATATTGAATACAACACAAGGGTGCATATTTTAAGAATAAAATGTATATTTGTTTCTCCTAGACCTTTAATTTTTTGCGCTCATTTTCTAATGTACTTCATTACGTTTTTACTTACAATGCAGCCATTGAGTAAACTGAGAACCAATACGACGCGACCATTTTATTATTTGCATATATTACGAACAAAGGCTGTTATGTCGCAAACCGCTGATTAGAATTGAATTTTTTTTTTGACGTTTTGCTCAGTTTTGTTTTTTCTTGCATTTCCTTTTACTGATGACCGCCATAACTTATATCTTGTATTCAGAAAGTAGTTTATGAGAAAACAATCCCTTAAAATGACGCTGAGGTATACATAGCAATTGGTGTTGGATTGTATTTGGTGGAAATGTGGGTGAGGACGTGTTGTTGTTTAGAAGTGTTACATCCGTTTTTCACCAAGGTCATTTATAGCATAACATTCATTGCACGTACACGAATTCGTAAATTCTCATCCTTTACAGTAAACGACAATTTTTCCGCTCCCTTTTCATGTGAGCTTGATTTGTTATTTCAACAGAAAGTAAAAAAGAAATTATGTGTATTTTTAGTAAACTTACTCCAACTTTCAGATTCCGACTCAAAATCACAACATGCATAGCATTTATCAATATAATAGTATGTCCTGCGAAAAGAAAGACAATATTTGCAAAAACTCTCCACATCGCCTTTTCAAAAAGTTACTTGAATATGTATACGTACACTACTGTTACATGTTTAGAACGTTAAGAAGAAAATGAAAAAGATTTGATAACGTCGAACGAACGCGTGGCAGTTCACTTGGTGGCACATAAGAGTGGGCAGGCAAAAATAATGTTCTATTGAAAGAAGTGAAAGTAAAGGTGTTTAATGAATTTATGCCATTTTCATATCCATCACTCTAAGATGGGGGTATACTTACTTTGTCACCCAAAAAGAAAGTTCAGAGACCCTATAAATTATATATATTCTTGATTAGAAATTCTGAGTTGATTTAGTCATGTTTGTCCGTCTGTGTGCCTGTGTGTCTATGTGGTCCTTGTCGTTGGCATTCTCCTGGTCGTAAAAATGAAGACATCGACTTCAAATGAATATGGGCCAAATTGTTCGGAGCAGAAACCCGCAGTGGACCATAAACAGAACGCAAGTCCGTTTTTGTCCGAATTTTTGTTCGTTTCTCAGAAATTATAAAAGTTAGAAGGTTTAAATTTTCCACAATTACTTTACTAAACAGTCTACTCTTTACGTGCTTATATTTGGTTTTTTCACTTTCTTGAGGTTATTTATCATAAGGCAAACAAGACCGAATGTATAAAACTACTTTGTGCACTCCTTAAATGAAGATATATTATCTGCCTAAAAATGGGTTACTTCTAAAATGAACATGATAGACACTGAGATTACCTTTTTCTTAATAATACCAGTGATATAGGAATCAAATAAAAGAAATTGGAGAGTAAAATGCAAAAAGCATAGTGGTGGGTATGCGAGATTCGGCCCCCGCCGTGTATAACTTTCTTACTTATTTTTTATTTTTCGGTTTCACACTTGTCTTTCTTCTAGTTGCAGATGTTTAACGCTGTTCATGCATAAGCCTCTGCCTTTTATTTTGCGACAGCATGGGAGAAGAGTATGTGGTAAAAACAGGGTGCTACGAAAATTGAGAAAACTTACATTGCTTTCTTTGGTCTATTCATCCGATTGTGTTTGAAATATATGTGCAAATGTACATAATGCATATATCATAAAAAAAAAACTTAACGTATTTACGTGCTTAGGCACAAGCAAACATTCTGCCGACTGTAGCAGCCAGCCAAACCAAAAAATTTAGCTAAAGCTGTCGTATTATCACTTATACATCATAGACATAATTACGGTCAAGTTCAGCACAATTTGCTAATTTCTTGCAAATCTTGGCTAATATCCCTTTATACTATATATGCGATTACTTGTCAGTTGTATGTGCCGCATAGACCAGTTAGAGGCATTTTTATAAAGTATATTTAATAAAACTATTAAAAATTTATTGGTATAATTTAAAAATTGACGAATATATTATTGTTTTCAATCGTCTCTTCTATGAGCCGCAATTAATACTTTTAAATTCATATTATTAAACTATAAATAAAAATGACCAATTAAAGTAATTCGCCTTAAAAAACAATGATTAATAAGGAACATAAATTCTGGAACAGATTTGTTATCTTATTTATTATTATATTTTTGTTATATTTAAAAGGAAAAATGTGGAGTACCAATCGTTCGAATTGTTTCTATCATTCAAGTCATATTTAAAGGCTTTACATGGTGTTGTTGTATAAATCTTCTGTGCTTGCTGGGCATAATTTTTCTCTCTGCTATATATACTGATCATTTAATTTACGGGATATGGAATTTGCATGGCTTTTAAATTAAAGGAAAGAAACTCTTTTTCTGATTTTATTTTAATTTTTTCGCATAATGTTTTAAAGTCGTCTTTTAAAAGCTTTATTAAAAGATGTCTAACAAACCACATTATAAGGCTATGTCCCGTGTTTTAGGCTTATTTTAATCAAGGAAAGAAAAAAAGAAGTCACATTTACTTTTTTTAATAACAGGTGAAGCAGCAGAAAAAAGGCAGATTGTCTATACATGGTCTTCATGATCGCAGTGTTCTTGATATGTTGTACCCCCGCGATTTGGTGACATACATCGCGTCCTTCTCTTTTTTAAAGCTTGTTATCTGAACATACAAATGATCTCAGTCACACTATGTCACTGATTCTTCTATTTATGTAACATATTTGTTTTTTTATCAGACACGTACATGCATACACATGTACGTCTGCTATATCGACATTAACGAATATCTTATATTACTTTACTACTCATTGTGCCGTAGCAACTTACAACCATTGGACAAATACACAAAATCCCTAAATCTATAATATAATAAACATCTTATGAAAATAAAATAAAATGAAATAAGAAAATAAATCAAAAACATAAAAAAACACTTTTCCTAATAGTAATGAATAGTTATGTAGGCGTGAGAGCATATGCCTTCTGCCAAAGTTAACTGCTAACTTTATTAAGTTTCAGAAAAAGAACATCAAGTTTCCATTGGACTTTTTTTACACAATATAGTGATTGATGTTGATTTGGTGAATGTTAGAACAAATGGAAAATTTTTAAAATTATTTCATAACAGTGTAATAATTACATTGCAGCAATGTCATGTCGACAAAAAGAAAATGGACTTCCAAGTTTACCACACAATTGAAAATGACGCGGCAGACGTTTAATAAGCAAGCTTGTGAAAAGTGGGAAAAAATGAAATAATAGTAGAACATATACTTAAATGAAATTGAAAAATATAAAGAGAAAATTGAAACAAAAAAAAAAAAACTATAACCAATATATATAAACTAGTCTCTAACTTTATTAAGGTTCAGAAAAAGAAGCTCCTATTCACCCCAAAACTTTACCTCTTGAAGAAGGCAAATAATTAGTTTGGAGCATTAAATTATAATTTTAGACAAATTAAAGTCTAGACGAAGATCAAAATCCGTGGCAAAAGTATACAGAATGAGTCACACAACTTATAGGACAATAAAGCGAACGAAAGATCCTATTTGTAAAAGTGTGGCTAGGTGAACTACGGTAGACGATGTTCTACTAATTGCGATGGATGGAAACTGTAAAGCGGAGATGGTAGTGGTATCGCTGCATACTTAGTCAATAAGACACAAAATTCTTAATATTTTTAGCTCCTGAAGAGAAAAGCAAGAAATGTCCAGCGAACATGAGACAAATTGTTGAAGAAAACTCTTACGCTTCTGACCAAATATTTAAAGCCGGTGAACTCTGAATAAAATGTGCACATTTTTTCGTTTAAGGGGTAGCTCCGAAATGTTTGTTCTCTCATCCGAATTTTTAAAAATGTGTTTAAAACAATGCTCTCTAGAAGAATACATTTTTTTGATGAATTAATTTAAAAATTTTTTACTACTGAAAGACTGCCATTTTTTTCTGAGAATTTAAAGTTTTTCAGTCAGACACTCGCTAGTTCTACATATATAAATATTTTCAAACGACCCCACGTATTTTTCTTTCTATGAGTACCTATGTTAGATTAAATAATTTGTTTTTATTTTACTTTAAATTTGCACGAATATGTGTTTATTTTTTGTGACGACGAAGCACAATCCAAAATGTGTATAACAAAGCAAGTGAAAGAACTGACGTAGCGGTACTTTTCTGGCTATACCATACATGCAGATGCCTTAAATCGTAAGCGAGGTTTTACATTTAGTACGTGCGAAACTTTCATACAGTATAAAAATTAGAGCGCAGAAACGCCACGTCTGTGAAACATCAATTACGAAATTTTTTAAATATATTGTTACCAATACCAATTTGTGAAAGTAGACATAAATTAGGTATTGGGAAACTAATTTTTCATAAGATTATGGGGAAAATAAACGTTTAATTTACCACGGGCGATGACGGCCGCGATCCAAGACGCCACTTGCTGCACTTATTGTACAAAAATGCGAAATTCCTGGCCCGACAGAATGCCGATTTAGAGTATATTAATCCAAAAAATAAGAAACAGCTTATGTTACATAAGTTAGGGTTAAGGACTAGTTTTTAATATACTACTTATTTATTTAATTGTTTAATTGCGCATTGTAAATAATATATTAATTACATAATATAACTAGGCGTCGTGTGGAATAACTCGCGTGTGATATGAAAAATTGGATAAAATATGTCAAATATATATAAAATCAATAGATAGATAAACAATAGGTAAATTAATTAAGGATAAGTTACTTTCCTATAAATGTAACTCTTTTTAAACCTGAAAAAATTCTTTTTATGAAGAATTTAGAATTCTTCAATTTTGCAAAATAAACGATAAAAAGAAAACAAAATACATAAACTACATACATAATTTCTGTTTAGTCTTTTTCGCACATACACACGTATGTGCATTCCATAGCTAAGATTCACTTGAAAACACATAATTGTAAATGTTTTTGCTTCGCATACGTTTAAAGGAATGCAATGTCGTATCAGGAAACCATTCACAGAATTTTTGCCCACACAAATAACGATAACTAAAGAACAAGCATACAAACGGCTATCAATTAACAGCGTTACTACTGCTGTTGATAACATATACACAAGAAGTCCAGAAGATTCTCCTAATCTCAATTTTGAACAAAATGTTGGATCATCTATCTATGTATTTTGTTGTCTCTGCTAATATATGCATGTAGGCAAATTTAAGAAATAATTTCAAATTGTAACAAAATGTGTAAATGTTAGCTACAAATAAATATCGCGATTAAGATCGACTTAAACCTGTTATGTCTGTTTATTTCTGTTTATTTATGTATGCATAGGAAATAGGCAAAATAATATAAACTATATGTTCAACCGAAATCTGGATGAACCACAAAGTTTCCGTCAATGGAATACGATAAAGAAACAGAATAACTGATTTTTTACGCTAAATACTAGATGATTAGTAGGAAAAAAGTTCAACAAAGGTTATAAGCTAGAACTCCATTGGACTTTTTTCTTTAGAGTTACGTTAAATCATTGGCTTACTCCAACACCCCACTAACTCTCAATGACCTTATTTTGCAAGATTATTCGTGCTATTGGTGATATCAGCGCAGATTTATGTGGAGAAGTGGTTAAAAATTAATTTTCCAGATTTGAATTTTTACAGAAATCTAGAAAAAAATGGCATGAACCAACGTTCAAAATAAGAAAAAAAAAAAAAAATATTGATATCTCTAACGGTTTTACTTTTATTTCAAGGGATAAGCAAAATAATATGAATCTTTGCTTAGTAGGGGCGTTGAAGTCCTCATGTTAAGCACTGTAATTAAAAATATATGCAGGGGTTATATTTTCTGAAATAAATGGAAGAAATTTTTGAAATAAAACAACGAACATATATAGATATCAATGCTTCTTTTCAATTAGAGAATATTGAAAGTTTCCTTGAGAGCACTGAAATTATTAACGTCTAAAATCTTTATTGTTATCATTATTATTTATTTATTTACTAAATATCATTAACTAATCTATACAGCCAATATACATAAATGAAAATATAATTCAATGCATGCAAATTCAAAAGATAAAAAGAGAAAACAAGTTAAGAAAAATAAAAACGTGATAAGCTAATACATAATTAAATTGACAGACAATGTGTGAAAGACGCAAATGCTTCCCAACCTTAATCCTGTCATTAGTATATGCAATTGCCCCTATAACTGTTCATAAGTATCTATATGGGCACACAACTGACAACCAATAACTCAGTTCATGCTTAGAAATTTTCTTTTAAAGAAGGTTACCGTATCAGAAAGTGAAAGGTGTATATAAAAGTCGTTCAAGTTTTTACAAGCAATGGAGCAAAAAGGCTACTCATTTTTTTTATTATTATTAATTTAGCCAGAGAAATAAATTCTAAGCCCAACTAAAGTTTTAAAGCACTAATATCTAAGGTCTTTATTGAAAACTCTACCGCACTTGAGATTTGCAACTTTACAAATATGTTGACTATTTGAATGTTCCTTGATATGCATTCATCTCGCATTTTCTCCAGGGTATTATTTCTTGTAAAGTGTTGCTTTATATATATATATATGTATATATATTTCACCCATTTGCTTTCTTTATTTTTAGCCGTTGTCATACAATTCGCATTGAATTAACATATGATTACTGTCTGATACATTATTAAAAGATGGTGTAGTATAAAACGTACCCACAGACTCTCGTATGCTACATTGCTAAAAAGTATGTATTCCGTTTCATTTGAAAAAGCTTCAATTATTGCTTGTTGCTTATTTCCGCAATCATATACATAAGGTTTGTATGTAGCCATTTGTTAATTTTCTATCCTTTAAGTCCGATGCCCAATCCGGGTTTGTATAGCCTACAACTTGTTTCGCGTACCTCCTTTTATAAATCAGTTTACAACTTTTGTGAAATTTTTTAGATTCCAAAACTTTCATTAAACATTTCCAATTTTTTTGGATTTTGCTGATGTTGTCCCATGCAACCAACAGAATGGTGAATATCCAATCACCTACTCAACATCATATACATGAGACTGCCTAATAATTCACGAGATGAACTACCTATTTCAGTATAACTTTCAAAATGTAACTCAAGACTTTTTTCGAGGAGCTGCGTCTTTGCAGTCACCCATAACAAACTTATTAAATATTTTGTGAACCAAACCTTTTTTAGATAATGTGAATACACCATTTTCTTGATTGTGTTCAAATTTTGTGTCTATGCTATTCGTAATCTGACAATTTCGATCGTTATCTGGCCCCTTTCTTCGTATAATAATTGTATCATCCACATAAAACAAAAGATGTACTGTTATGGATACATTTTTACATAATCTCGGAGCTAATATCAGTTAATCCTAAAATATCTGTTAATCCTCCTGTTCCCGCATCTATGTGATCGTTTCAATATAAGTAGCTTTAATAAATAGCCAGTTTCACAATTCGCGCTTTCTAATATATATATTTTTCCACACCTTTGGAACCGTATGCAAAAAGAAGTCTTGATATCCATGTGATCCATGTGATGAAAGAGTATTTCTTCGAAAATTCTTAGCGTTAGCACAACACTTTCTTCTTGTAGAGTCTTTCTTAATAAAAAGAGTTTTCTTTAACTTGAAGAGTTTTGTTTCAACCTTTGTTTATGAATAATACATTTCTGAATAGCTGAAAATTTTTCCTAGACTATTTATAATGGTAGCTTTAAATAATGCTAAGGCGCAAGCAGGACCATTATTTCGTTGATATACCTTTGCCTTTTGTCTTAGTGGAGTCCCAACTTTACTCGTTACACGAACTTCATTTGTCTTTTCATGGTTTGAAATTCTTCCTTTAGCTAGTTTTTCTGTATGACGAGAAACACGGCATTGTACGTTACTTTTCCCTTTTGATAGTTTCGGTAGTGGTACCAGCTATCACTGTTAAATCGGAATGCTTCACTGAACTCGATATCTGGAGCTAGAACCAATTTCCATTTCTCTTTTCCGTTACGGCATCCTATCGTTACATATTCTTTACTTTGTAGGTTTTTGATCACATATCCATAAATATGCTTCGCATCGAAATATTATTAATTTTCCGACAAAAGGACTTTGGCCAAACTAAAGCTCAGCTTCATTTCAAAGTAATTTTGGACATTTAGTTTGCTATTGCTTTTTCAACAATCGCCTAATCAAAACCTTTTGCACTACCATTGCGCTGTGGAGAATAACCTATAGTTCGACAAAAGTGAATACTTTCGCTTCTGCAAAAATAAATCATTGCACCAGATAAGTTCTCGCATCCTTTATGAATACGGTTGATTTCATATTAAAATTAGACGTAACTAATGTTTTGTATTCCTTAGACATTTTAAATATTCCGACGTTTTTAATAAACAAATAATAGTAAGTGTGTCCCTCAAAGAAGTTCAAACAAGATTTACTGCTATTCTACATTGCGTTGATTTACATACTTCGGAACGGATGTTCTCCAAGGGTCTGGTTGATGCTCTCTGCCTTACAATAAATGATAAACAAGTGTGCTTACTTCTGCTTACTTATTTAATATTAATTAATAATATTTCACATAATTGTTGTCAGTTAATAGTTAGCTGATCGAAGGGAAATACTACTTTTGACTAATTCATCAAATCTCCAGTTAGGTTTGGCTCCAGTTTGTCAACTTCCTAAATATGTTACATTTTTGCCAAGATGGTCAGTGATTCCAGAGTCTAATTTACAAATTGAGTCGTCTTCTCCTACGTAAATTAAAATCTTTCTTTCTGCATCAGCTATAGAACTTATTACTTTGTTTGGCTTTGACTTTTCCGCTAACTTTACTAACTTTTTAACTTTATAATATTTTTTCTTATGATCGCATTAGCCCCATTTATTGCGTCTCCCTTTCAAACGTAAAGTCATTTTTCGTTGTGTCATTGAATCAGCTTCTTCCTGTTTCGCACGACTAGTGTTAAACTGTTTTACCTCAAATTTAAAAGAACATTTAGTGGATGATCACTTTCTTTCAAGCTAGGCATTGACACAAGGGTACGATACTGAGCTGATTTATCTGCATAGACATTATTTAAAGCACTTCACACATCTTTGACAGTCGTTTTGTAGCGAATACACTCTAAATACTCATCACGAACAAAATTGGTAACTATATTTTGCCCACTCAAATCAATTTTTCCACTGGTCTAAACCAGTTGCTGATGAAAATGGAGGAGTCGACTTTGCAGGCTCCAAATATCCTACCGCCACTAAATGTTTTTTCACTCGGAAAAGTCAGTTTTTAAATCGAATTTCACAGAAATTAATAAAATGCCAGTTTTGTCATGAGAACCCATAACTTTGATATTATTTTCTTTATGAACGCTTTTTATAATTACATATATATTTCCTTCTTAAATGTTCAGTGTGTCAACAACAGGTGATTTGACGCATTGTAAAAAAAAGGCCAGGTATGAACACGAACTTTTTTGTTTAGGCTTTAGTAAGTTTGGAGGTTAGTTGTCGTATATTATATTATTTCTTCATATTTCGTTGCTAAATGTCATTTGAACCAATGTTTGAATTATTTTTGCGCGTTGAACGTCGGTCTGTCACTTCTATCCTATTTATAAATATATTTTCATTTAGGCATATAATGTCTTCGCGCTGATAAAATTTTTAAAGTAAAATACCACATATAAAGTGACTTCAAGAATTGTAAAGTAAATGATGAGGTTAATAATATATATCTAAAAGAGCTTCCTAATTTTCATTTGCTTTCTGTATTGTTGTAATGAACGAAATTTTTTCATGGAACAACACATGTTTCAACACCATTTTAATAGTATTCACGAGAATGACTTTTTTTATGTGCAAAACATTTGTCACAAATTCTGTATAAAGGATGGAATCGTAAGATAGCGAACAAAAATTACCCGCATAGCAATTTGAACTGGAGGCAAATAATATGATTTCCATTCTTAAATCGTTCTTGTAAACAAAAAATATCCCACATACTTCTCTTTAGAACGTTATTTCAAAGATATTATAAAGAGTTCAAAAGAACATTTTTAGAGCTGTCCTGCACACCGCCCAAGAAAAAGGAGTTTAAAGTTTGGAATGTGTTATGGAAGCATATTTCTTATTATAATAAATTTCTTATTCATTTTTGTCGATAGTTTGCATCCCTAGAACCATAAGAATGATATCTCTTGTTCAAATATTCTGCCTCATGCTTTTTTTTCGAAAATTTTATGCTTGATAGTGGATATTTTTTGCACTTTACAAGTAGCGAAATGTCAGAGAAAATGGCAAGAAAACCTATGATTCTAAAGCTGGACAAACGTAATTTTCTTTTGGAAATACTTCCGGTAAATTAACCAATTTCTTAAAACGTCTCTGTTTATTTTTCAGTTTATAACATGTTTATTTAAGAAATCAAGTTGATGTTTAACGGAATAATTAATATAATTTTATCGTTGCAACCAATCAATAAAGAACACCGTAGTAAAAAGCAAAATCTTCACAAATCTTCGTTATGCCGATTGATATCAAATTTTCTTTTTTTTTTCTTTATTACAAGAGTAAGAAAACCAAACTTTTTAAAACATACACGAAAAGTTTTGCGTACGACTATTTTATCTAATCTACTGTAAGGCGTAGATTTAATTACCTAACCCACTAAAGATATCGCAGATAGCTTCAATTGTTAAAATCTTCATTTCTTATTAATCCTAACTATTTTTATAAACCTGTTAACTCCAAAAGAAGGCTCTGCATACATCCTACCTCCATATATTTCAATGCCTCCGACTCCTCTTGCGATATTGAAACTTGGAAATAATTACGCATGCCAAATCATAAAGTCTATTTTGATTTCGAATTTGATCATTTCTGAAAATGACGTATTACAAGGTAAAAAAACTTGTTTAGAACGCATGTCAAAATTTTGAACGCGTTTCTCTCGAAGCATGACTTTGCAAAACAGCATGAGGAATAACTCCAATAATTTGAGCTTTTTTCATTTGAGTTCTGTGGGACAATATTTTGAGGATGACAGTGAAGTACGTGCCTAATTTTTAATAAGCTAATTTTAACATCGTCTATTAACAAACCATTCCTTTTTTTGGTTAAAAATTGAATATTTTCGTTCAATGACTTCTAATCACACGAAAGAAAATATTTTTTCATTCTATAATTATAGACATGTAAACTAAATGATTTTTTTTAGATTCAAACTGGCCACAGTTACAATGCGGGGCGTAAATCCCTGGCATTAAAAGTGCCTTGCGAGAATGTTTTTAGTGTTACTACTTTATAATAACATATATTTCAAAATTCATTTTTTTTTTTCAATCTATGCTAAATATTGTTTTCAAATATTATTACCCTATTACCTTTTCAGCCATCCGAACAAAATTGCTAAAAATGGTTTTTTAATGCCTTAAAAAACTTGCAGATGATGCTTTTAGGCCAAAACGCGTCTCTTATCTAAAATAATCTTTTCGAACAAAATGCCGAACTCAATAGCCGGCAGAGAGTAAAATACGTTAAGGAAGCAATAGCTCATAGTCTACTAACAAAGAAAACAAGACAGAAAATTATATTATATTATACATATATATTATTTGCAATATTATCCGTCTACTTATGAAAGTTGTTGTCCGTGCACAAGAACTTTCTTGAAAAGAAACTTCAGAGCTTCACGTCTCAGTGGATAACAGAGGATAAGTTTTATAGTAATTACTCTTTTAATCAAAAAGTATTTCTTTTCCTTAATAGACAACATCCAATTGCTTCGGTATAACTAACAGTAATATAATAACCATCTTAGTCATCAATGTGCTCTTATATTGTAAAACACTGGAGCAGTTGAACGTGACAAATATTCTTATCAATATGATAAACCTGTTAGTCTCTAAATTCTAAAAGAGCCATTATATGGAACGCCAATGGGCTTTCTAATCATATCCATGAAGCAGAAATTTACTATCGTCAAAAGTCTAAATTCTTCTTATACCGGGGAGTCATTTTGCAAATCGTTCTCATTGTAAAATCAATAGATATAATTTAATAACTGCTATCCATCCTGATGAGAGAGCTTCTGCTGGCTCCGCGAGTTTAGTGACGCCTTCTATCGGATGCAAATCTTCGAATGTCTTCATTAAATCTTTTTGACGAACTTCTGTTAACGAAGTGAATTGCGACGCTCTGGGAAATTCAATTTGCACAGTTTAGCTTTCTTCTCGGATTTCACTAGAATGTAATGATTATAATGATTTTTTCAAGCAATTGGATGCAAAAGTTATTGTTGAAGATGATTTTAATGCCAAACATCAATTGTGGAAATTCTTACTAATAAATCCGAAAACGAGGCTATAAACGTTCAATTTAACAGCAATAACAACTATTCCGTTTTCTCCCCTGCGAAATCCGCATATTGGCCATCTGATCCGAGGAAAACTCTCTGCTTATTAGACCTCGCCGTGTACTCTAAAATTCTTGCTAATTTACTTTATATTTGATAATGATAACTACAGTTATGACCATTGTCCAATGATTGTCGACAGCAACAGGTCTCCTGACAACTTCTCAGTTAAATATAATATCATCAGTCGTAAAATTGATGATTTAGAGAATGGATCGATAAGAATTTATACTTTCATCTGAGTTTACGAACTCCTTCACCATTCACCAAACTGGTATTTACTCCCACAGATTTTTAGATGAACCTAGACATTGTAATAACTACGTTAGATTTGAAATAGGGTAAATGGTCAAAAACAAGAGAAGATTAAGCAGACAATCGCAAAGCAATATGCATCCTAGATATAAGAGGGTTATGAATAGCGGTACGAAGAATGAGCGTTTATGACTAAATGAGATAAGAAATCAACAAATTAGCAATCTTTTAATCAACGTCGACTCGCGGAGGGTTGATGAAGATTACTCATGGAAAGCTATCAAATATATTAAATAACTGAAGGCTTGTATATTGGTGTAGAAATAACGTACCGAAAGCCAAAAATTTTGCTCATTGTGTAAAAGACACTTTTCAGCCTAATAACCCTTGTGGTTACACAGTAGAAATATTGAAATTTCTAGACGACTCATTTCTTATGGATTAGTCTACCATAAACATATCGGTTGTTCAAATTAAGGAGGAAGTTAGTAAACTAAACGTTAAAAAATGCAAAACAGAAACAGAAGAATAATTTTGTGGGTTTAAGTGAATATGCATTTCGCTAGCAACATTTGCGCAGCAAATTATGAAGTACTAGCACAAGGCATTCGATATAAACAAACTATATTAAAGGCCGTAAGAGAGAGAGTAAAGGATTGAAAAAGGACTGAACATTTACTGAAGTTCGTACGGCAAGTACGTGTAGGACTACGCACTATGAATAACTGTGTGCGATAGTATGCGTGTTCAATAGACCTGTGCTTGAGTGTATTCGCCTATGATAAAAACACTCGCGTGCGGTTGCGCCTGCATTTGCTTAACACTAAACCTACCATGCGCGGTCAAATGACCGTTTTTAAAATTTCGTTTAAAATTTTTCGCATACAACGTTACTGTATCATCATGTAGCTTATTTAGTTTTCCTAAAACATGCATACAAACTATTTTTGACTATTTACAACTTTTTTTGTTGTTTACTTTCCGAAAACAAACTATACCATGTCTAGTCTACCACGAACGGTCATTTGACCGCTTGAAAAATTTATGTTATTTTCGACTATCTTCTTCGATAATCGCATTCTTGAAATTGCTTTACGAGTCTAGAATGTAATTGTAGACTCATTTCTTTGATCATTGATCATAAAATGATTGAACATGTAAGAGAATATACGGAATCAGAGGTATTTCTAGTGTTGAAAACGAAATGGAATTTATCTATTGCAAAATTATAGGCATTTATTGGACTTCTATATGAACGCGGCGCATATGAGGCTAAAGATATTAATTTATCATATTTATGGAACACGAAATGGGATCCGTCATTTTTCTCGACAACTACGAGTCGAAATGACTTCGTAAAAATCATGAGATTTATTCGATTTGACAACAAAAATCAACGAAGCCAACGCTTACAAAACGATAAGTTCGCATTGATTTCTGAAGTTTGGTATAAATTTATCGAAAACAGTCGAAACTATTATAAACCAGGAGCATATCTTGCTATAGATGAACAATTGTTTCCTACAAAAGCACGTTGTAGATTTACTCAATACATGCCCAACAAACCGGACAAATTTGGCATAAAATTCTGGTTAGCTTCCGATGTAAGTAGTAAATATATAGTAAACGGCTTTCCATATTTGGGAAAAGATGAAGGGAGAGAATCATCAATCCCACTTGGAGAGTTTGTAACTTTGAAATTATCAGAACCATATACGGGCCATGGGAGAAATATAACAGTTGACAATTTTTTTACAAGTGCGTCACTAGCGAGTAAACTTCTAGCAAAAAGAACGACGCTTATTGGAACTATCCGAAGCAATAAAAGAGAGCTACCAAAATTAGCGAGACAAGCAAAGGATGGTATGACACGCTTCTCAACAATATTATACAAATCGAAAGATTGTATTCTTACAATTTATAAAGCTAAACCCAATAAAAAAGTATTGATACTTAGTTCAATGCATTCATCCGTTGAAATTGAAAAAAAGGCCACCCGTATACCAGAGACAATTAGATTTTACAATAGCACAAAATTCGGAGTAGATGCAACCGATCAAATGGCCAGAAAATACCGTGTAAAATCTAAATGTCAAAGATGGCCTTTACAGGTATTTTTCAATATCTTAGATTTAGCCGGGATAAATGCTTGGATTTTATATAAGGAAACGCCGGGTGAGGAAATATCGAGCCAAGAGTTTTCATTTCAATTAGCGGAAGAGCTTGGGACCGAATATCAGAAACAGAAACAGATAGGCAAAGAATGCTCATCAAAAACAATAATAAATACAAATACTGTTTCTTCTGAACGGAGATCTTGTCAAATAAGATATTATAAAACAAAGATATCAATAAAACAAACAAAATTTGTATAAAATGTAAAAAACACGTATGTGGAAAATGTGCAATACAAAATGCTGTAATTTGTTAAAAATGTGATGAAAATGCATAAAAGTAAATAAAACATACAACATCGAAAAGCGGGGAACGAGTTTTTATTGTAGCATCAGAAAAATATTTTGTTTACTATCTACTTTGTTAAGTTACATATGTTTTTACATATGGGGTCATGGTAGAGTTAGGTATACATGAAATGTCGGTAGGTTTAGTGTTAAGCAGTCATATATAGGGATTTTGTTTAAGTTTTGGAAAATTACTATTATTTTTCTATTTATCTATCTATAAAATTTTTATTATAATTATTTTCTTTAATTTCTACCGTACACATTTTTCCTATCACTGTTATTATTATTATTATTAAAGCAATATATTACTATAATTATTTTCAGTTTGTACGTTTTCATCAATATTCAAATTTGCAACAAACAATATTATAATTTTTTTTCCTAATCTCTGCTGTGCATATTTTCCACATTTCACTTTCATATTTCATTTCAATTCTTTTATTCGCTCACACGGTCTTTAATATCCTTTGTTGATGTCGGATGCTTTGGCCTAGTAATTAATAATTTTATTTATTTTTAATTAAAACAATAATGTTACTAGCGAAATGTTTATTCTCATATGTATAATATTTTTGCTATGTAGCAAATATAACTTTTCTTTTCGTCATCTACTTCGCATTGAAAAATTTTAAATTAATTGTTGACCAAATAACTGAATATACTTCACTATAAATCCTATCAAGAAATACGAAATTTTTTATTATTAAAAACAGTTATGTTGTAGGAAAGTAACTTATCTTCGTCTAATTTACTTATTATTTATCCATCTATTAATTATATTTGCTTACACATATATATTTGACATATTTTATCCAATCTTTCATATCACAGGTGAATTCTACATAGCGTCTATTTATATTATAATATATATATTGTTTATATATTGCGGAATTCAACAAGTAAGTATATTAATAAAATATTAAAAACTGATCTTTAACCCTAGTTTATGCGACTTGAATTGTTTTTTATTTTTCCGATTTCCTGGCCAAACCTTTAAAATTTTTGTACAATAAGATTCTTAATTTAAAGTCCAGTAAGTAAGTTTCTTATGAAAATGAATGTTTTCAATGGCTTATTTATGGTTATTTTCATAATATGCTGCGAGTATTTCATATTGGTACTCGTATATTTCATAAATTTCATTATTGAGATTTTGCGGACATTTGCGTTTCTCCACTGTAATTTTGGCGTTATATAAAAGTTTTGGGCAGACTGCCCGTAAAATTTCGCTTGAAAGTCAAACATTTTCCATTTTTCTTGGGTTATGATATCTATGTATATAGCATATCCTCAAAAACACCTCTGCATTTGTTCTTCCACATGCTTCCTTATAGACATTTTGGATTCTGCTTCGTTATCACAATCAATATTAAAATCGTTTTCTTTTATCTAAGTATCGTCACCGACTTCCTGACTGCTTAGTTGATTATCTGCTTTCAACGGGTATACATCCACAAGCCCTTTTTCATTCGTCACTGGCAGACTCTATGTTATTTCTACTCGCCAATCTGTAGCCCAATCTAAAAAGTTATCATCGTCCTCTTTACAGTTCAAACTTTCGTTGTTGAATTGCGAACGAAAAATCTTCACGGACAATAATCTTGCCATGAGATAGTCTGTTTCCGAGAAAATTTTCCAGGCTTTCCTGGTTTAACTCTCCGACCCAATTAAGGATTGCCTCTCTATACACCCTAAAAATATCGTCTACAAGAATTATCATGGATGCTATTGTTATTACAAAACGTCCAAACGTTTCTACCCTGCTTTTATCTCTAACAATAAAGCCTTTCAAATACTCTTGTACTTCCAACAATTTTGATATTTTTTCAACTACCTGGAAACTCCCGAGCAACTTTGTTGTTAAAAAGGTTATTCACCTTTTCGACAAATTTTTTGACAACGTTTTTGAAATATACTGGCGGGAATAAGAAATGTACTTACCAAAATATTGTGAATATAAACATATATTAAGTATTGGAAAACTAAGTTTTGATAAGATTATGAAGAAAACGAACAATTGCTCGACCACGGACGATGACTGCAGCGAGAGTAGACGCCACTTGCTGGACTTTGCCTTAAATGTGTTATTGTATGAAAATTCGAATTTCTCCTCCCGACAGCATGATGGGTTAGGGAATATTAATCGAAAAATTAAAAAAAACAGTTCAATTTGCATTAGCTAGGATTAAGGACTAGTTTTTAATATATTATTCCTTCATTTAGTTGTTTAATTGTGGAATATAAATAATATAATAATTATATAATATTTGTAGACGCCGTGTAAAATAACTCATGTGTAATACGGCAAATTGAATAAAATATGTCCAATATATAAGTGTAAGTAAACAAATTTAATAAATGTGTAAATAATAAAAACATTAGATGAAGATACAACTCTTTTCAATAATAAAAAATATCTTCATATTTCTTTATATTAAAATTTTTCACTGAATTTTATTGAAGTATTTGTTGAATATTAAATTTAAAAATTTTTAATATGAAACAAGCTAGGATAAGTAAGTAAGTACGATAAGTAAGTAAGACAGTTATGTGTATACCATAGAGCATATTCACTTAAAAAGCAGAATTACATATGCTTCTGATTTCGAAACGTTCGAGAGTATATGACGTGATATCAAGAAACTGTTGACTGTTTCTGTGTCCGTACAAATAATGAGAATGAACGAGTAAGCTTGCAAATGGCTGTTAATTAACAGCATTACTACTGTTATTAATAACACAAAAATTGCTTGAGATTACCCTTCACTAAGTTTTGGACAAACTTTTGGAACATTTATACCATAATAGTTGTTTTTGACAGTACCTAGTAAGGTACACTCATTTTTGTTCGCAAATGTACTATATGAGTTTTTTCTACCATCTGACGACATATTTTTCTACAACCCACAAACGGCTTTCGATAAAAATTTGCATGTATATCCCACGAAAAATGCACTACATCTATTCTATCTAATTTTTGCTTACGAAGCAATTATACGAATGTAACTAAGAGGATCGCGTTCAATTGTATTTTCTAAGAACTTTCGCCCGATATTTAAAAAAAATAAATATAATTAATTATTGACTAAACAATGCGATCCTTGTGCAGGTTTCATCGATAAACCGTGTGTTACGTAATTTGGCAGCACAAAAAGAACAGCAACAACAGCACGCCGCCCCTAGTAGAACATCATCGACCAACGGCAATGTTGGAAGCAGTAACAGTAGTACTGCTGCTGAACATTTAATGCAAACGACAACCGCACCTGGCGATAGTATGTGTAGTGATCATGTTAGCATAGAAATAGTTGCACCTACTACTTTATCTCTAGATTTGAATACTAATTCCGGCACAGTCACTTCCGATGGTCCAATTTATAACAAACTGCGACTTTTAAACGACCATAGTGTGCACCACAGCCATCATCAACTGCAAAGTCATCAAAGCCACTTAACAGCTTCCACTACGGCACATCGTCAGATTTGGCCACCCCGCCACTATTCATCCTCATCATGGTATACGACATCGTTAAATGGCGGTGTGACCAGCGCTACTGCCACCGGCGGAATATCAAATACCGGTTCTTCTACAACCGTTGCTTCGGACTTTAGCGTACAGAGTCTTCACAGCCAACAACACTCGCTTAGTCCTGCGTTAATGCCAGCTCACACTCACAGCAATTGTTCAATCAACAATGCAGAAGACATATCGCTCAAGAAAGGTAAGCTTACTTGTCAGTTAATTAATATAATGAATCATATTAGGGTTTAGACCATTCTCAACCCCTACATGTGCAATCCAGCAGTAAGTATGTGTTTAAACATTTAGTTGTCTTCATTACTTTCTTAAATTGGTAGATTTCCACAGGCAATAGACAACAGGCGGGGCGGGCAGATTGGCACACCCAAAATTCAGAAATTTTACACTAATACTATGACGTCGAAAATATTATCATGTGTCCCATAAAACCACCAAAACCTTCCATGCCAAGCGAATTAAATAAAGCGGAAAATGAACTATAGTGTAGCTAAAAAAAGAATGTTTAGCAGCAGTTTTGGTTGTGAAGAAACTATGTTACTATATCGAGGGAGACGGGTTTACTGTGCTAATTAATTTCGTATTCTTAGAATGGCTCATGTTCCAGAACAATGTACATTTGAGCTTAGTTTGTTAGGCTTTGAAATTTCAGTGCTTCAATTTTGATGTTCAACATATAAAGGGAAGCAAAAGTGTAGTGCTAGATATACCGTCGCGGGCACATTCTGGAGTTGGCACTGAAAATGTGTCTGCCTTGGAATTTGTTATTTCCGTTGAGAATACTTGTGTCCTACTGGATTTAAAATTTTCTTTATTTAAATGTGAGGAAGATAAATCACCAAGCTATGTTTCACGAGCATCAACGAAATTTAACTCAGCGAATCTGCAAAAAGTTGCATTTAGATTTTGTGGAACCTTAACCTAACGGCAAGGATTCGAGTAAAGTAGGTAATACATATGTTGTACTAAACTATTTTTCATGGTTTATATATTTAAAACCAGCATATGCTTTTTGTAAATTTTTGGAACAAGAAATATGCCACTTCTTTGCGCTCTCAGAGACAATCTAAACCCAAGGTATTTCAATATCAATTAAGAAAATATGGCTTTATAAATACACCCCGATTGACCTCAAGCGTCATAAAGTGTTAATTGATTGGTTTTTCTGGCTGTAGGCTGTCCTGGTTAAAGGAATGAGGATAGTTTCCTAAGTTGGCTGTACCTTAAGATCAACATTACATTCTTCGATTGGAGTGGGCTTATGTTTTGCCTAATTTGGCCAGAAAATAGTTACGAACGATAATACATATAAGTTATTAAGACAAGTGAAACTTTTAAAATAAAGAAATTGATATAAAAATTCAAGATACTTTTAATGTAATACGGCAAAATGCTTCCAGATTAATAGAGAAACAGCAGAGTAAAGAGATTGCATGCCGGACACGGCGAGAAGTATCTGGATGTAATTTCACTCAACCAAGCCTTGGTTAGCCCGTATCAGAGTGAAGATTCCCAAGTGGTGTTTATGGATTAAAATATCTTCAACGAAATTTGAGCATTTGTCATGCCAAAGATATTCGTCAACGCCATGGTTTGATATACGATTCATGCTGCTAATAAGCCTCCGTAACATAACTCCTTAAAGCCTATTGCAAAGGAGAATTTGTTTCATTAATTGTGCGGACAATTCGCACCACGATTTAAAACATCTACTGTGCTCGCTGGTGCCCTTTGCCCTCCAATTTTAGGATTCTTATGGACCCCACCGCGTTCTTTGCTTCGGACAACATACAGTATTATAACGTCTTTGCCAAACATTTGATGTCTGATTCTGGAGATGAAGTCGCATTCACACAGAATGTGATGGAACGTCTCACTCGTCCCTTCGCAAAAGCTGCATGATCCGGTGTTGGAGATACTCATGTTTTTCAGATGGTATCTGAAGGAATTATAACTGGTCTAGAAGCCTGTTACCAAATATAGTCCACTTCTTTTTGTTTACAGTAGTTTATGTGCTGTGCTGGAAGATTATAGAAATCTTTTTGCTTGCCGTTGTGCTGTGCATTACTTCCAATGGCAAGCGGATTTTTTCTTTGCCCTTTGAGATACCAGCTTATTAAAATGACTTCTTGATACGTTACAACAATTTTCACCACCTCTCATGGTTCCTCGGCTCACCTGTTAGCTAAACAATCGGTCCTTCCGTTGCTCTCAATATTCGGGTGGTCAGACAGCTATTCACTGTTTGGTGGCATTCCATCACGAGCCTACATGTTCAGGCCTTTAACACCTCCATGGCTGCTTGACTAACGGATTGAAAGCAGATCAGCTCTCTCCCACATTGCCTTCTTAAGCATACGAATGCACATACGGAAGTTGCGTAGGCCTCTGCTCGGTATATGGAGGGAGTAAGGCTGGAACCCTCGACGTACCATTTCTTTGATCAATTCTATGTTTAAAAACTTGTTTGTCCCACCTGTTCTCGCCAGTATGGTCGGTCTGAAACAATGGGGCAGTATTACCTTTGTGACGCAATGGTTCTATATCTTAACAAAGGGTTGGTCCATGAAGTTTTTCAGTTTTCTAGGCGGCCCCTGAGATTTCCCGATTTTAGTTTGTTGATATTCAACAGTCTGAATGCGTTCATTCAAACCTTGTTCTATGGCTGCAGCATGGTACGGTATGCTCAACAGTGCTTCTTGCGCATTCAAAGGGCAAGATCCCATCGCCGCGGTCGTGCCAATGTAAGCAAGACGCTGGGTTTTGTTTAGTGTTATCGCTGCGGTAAAACTTGTAAATTTGCCATTGGTAAATCCAGTTAAGGTTTTGAGTGTTCCATCCTTGCCGACAAAGAACATTAACGTTTCCTCGATCGTGTAGTCGCTCTCTCTATTTTCAAAATTCTCTACCTGTGAAATTTATCGTTCCTAATACAAACATGGAAACCTGGAAATTTTATTAAATAAACCATTGGCCAGTTGGATCCTTATTAAAGGAATTCTTTCTTCGGAATCGTCCCCACGTATTTCGGTAGTTCTTCCATCTTCAAAAAAATAAAAGTTTCTCTTAGGTCCAGTAACTTTCACCTTTACCAAAATGTTATAGGCATAAACTCGAAAATTCGTTTTACTTTCCTAAAGTCATTGAGCACGGAGTTTTCCTGTTTGGCTTTCACTAAAACCTTGTTAAAAACCTGATTTACAGTCGGCGGAACTTTTTCACAATTCTTTCCGGATTTTCTGAAAGGATCGATTGGATCGCAGTGCCAGTAGTGCTTTAATTGCCATATCTGCTCTTGTGCCGTTCTATTAATTTGAATTTCCTACTCCTCCTGACGTTGAATTTATTGCCATTTGGGCGAAAGTTACCAGTAAACTTGCTCCTATATTCCCCACAATTTAGATATCTGCTTTTATAAGAAACATTCTGCCCTCATTTTTGACGCGGCCGAAAAGTCTAATCCTATTGATATAGTTATAGCGCTATAGGACTTCAATTTGCCACAAACCATTTGTATTACAGTAATGATTCTGGCTTTATGGTCCCCACTTTAACATCTGATAGAGTTATTGTGATCTTCAATGAATTATTTGGTCGTAATTTACTTCAATACAGCCGAACTCTTAATTGTAGTGGCAAATTGTTTGAACTTTGCTTTGCTGATTTCCAGTAAATCGCTGTCCACATTTTAGTTTGCCTGAGGATCCAATTCATCCAGTAATTTGCACTTCCTTTCATTACAGACATGATGATCCGTTGAACCATTCTAATGTGCCAAATCCAACTTCCTCAAATAAAACCTTATGATTTTAATAAAACCAATGTCTTACTACCTAAATTTCATCTTCCACACATTATGTTCGATTTTCATGCATTGTTTCCTACTGTTATTGTTCTATAATATATTAGATCTAACTATTTTGCATCCATTTTTATCACGCAATCCCGCTCTCGAAGCAAGTCCATGACATGATTTGATAAGAGTATTAAATACTACAATAATAGGAACAACAAACTTTTGAAAAAATTTATGAAAAGTGGTTGTGCTTACGACTATTCCGGCTACTATGCTGCAAGGCATAGATTTAATTACTCTAACCACCAGCGTTAGTACAGATGCCTTAATAAAATCCTCAACACTTTAAAACCTAAAAATTTTTATAAGCTCTTCAACTTCCAAAAAAATTTCTGTATATTCCTCGCAGGTTTCTTTTTATAGCTCCAAATGTTCTTATGGTATTGAAAACTCAGATCTCTTTGCTGAATACTTTCGTTGAAATTTTTCAACTGCTGATTCCAACTTAACTGTAAACTATTCATATCTCGGTTTTGATTCCGCACTTGCTCACTTCGGAAATGGACATTTTGTATGGTTTGAGATCTCTAAAAGTTAGCTGTGGGCGTGGACCTGACAGGATTTCATGATGTACACTTAAACCATGCTCTGACGAGCTATGTGGTGTTATTTCAATGATTTTTAATCAGTCCTTGAAATTAAGTGTTTTGCCTTTGTGTTCGATGTGTAGTTTCCTTATCGCGCTTCACAAATTTGAGAACTATAGAGGTATTGCCAAGTCGAGTGTGTTATCTAATTTGTTTGAGCGAATTGTTACTTAGCATTTAGCTTTTACTATCAAATATTATAACTCTCCATTCCAGCGTGGCTTTCTGAAAGGAAGTTTAACTGTTACGAATCTCTTAGAATTAATTTGCTATGTTTTCAAGGCTTTCTCTAGTGGCTGTCTCACGGATATCGTATATATTGATTTCAGTAAAGCGTTTGACTTAGTTAGCCATAATTTATTTATCGTCAAACTCCAAGCCTCTGGCTTCCCTTTCTACTTAGTGAAATGATAAGCTCTTATCTTCATAATGATCATTCAGGCTTCTTTTTAACCTCATCACGGCAGATGAATTTCCCTTGACGTCTGGCGGGTCTCAAGCCAGCCACTTAGGGCCCCTTTTATTTATTGTACACATTAATCATCTCCCCGCGGTTATTAAATCCAGCCCAATCTTAATGTATGCTCACGATGTAAAACTGTTTTCTTCCCTCTACTTGAAATCGTGCTGGTATGAGCTTCAAAATGACTTAAGTAATTTGGTCATATAGCGTTTGTTAAATTTTGTGGAAGTCATTCAATACTGAGTATTTCATCGATTCACACAAGTTGGAAAACGTAGATTCGTTCATTGATTTGGGAATTCTATTCGACCAAAGATTACGTTTTAATTTGCATCTTGAACTTTCTTCAAGTAAAGCTAGCTCGACGCTAGGTTTCATTAAGAGGCAGTCCACAGAGCTTAAGGATCTTTACATTACATATCTCTCTGTTGTGTGGTCTCCTTCCTGTAGGTGTTGTACATTCGGTTGCATCAGTTCAAAAGCAATTCTTGCTGTTTGCCCTTAGGATTCGGAGTTTCGACCGGCTTGTTTCTTTGGCTTCTTATGAAAATATATTGCTTCTATTAACCTCTTAATTAAGTTAAAAAACGGTATTATCGATTCCCCCACATTACTTGGTGAGATAAACTTTAATGTCCTTAATCGCTTCTCTAGGCACTCTATCTTCCTTAAGCTTAATCAATATAAATATGTTAGGTCGCGAAGGATGAAATTTGTAAAAAAAAGGCACAGTTTGTAACGTGGTATTTTTCTACCTTTTAACGGGCTAGGCAGCTCAGACGTGGCGGGGTCTACGTTATCAGGACATTTTTTGCGGAGAATATCGCCTGTTTACTGTAGCGCGCTTCGCCGAATAACACTCTTGCTCATTTAACTTTCTCTCGACTTTTATTAACGTTAAATATAAATTCTATAAACGATTTATTTGTCCTCGAGGTTTCCCCGTACGCGTTAGTTTTTCTCCTTAGTGTGCGATCGCCTCTCTTTGCTCTCTCTCCTAATATCTCTCAAAGTGCGGACGACGGTGAGTGACAGGCAGGATTCCAAGCGAGCATCACCGTCGGAGCAGGAAAAAAAGTGCCTTATCTCGCCTAATTTCCTAAGCTCAAGAGCAAAGTTAGACGATCCCAACTTGTGACTGGCTAGGACCATACCGCTGTAAGGCTGATCATCGTCTCCCCTGTGGCTAATTTTGCGGTGCTATTTATACTATGTAGTAATGTAGTAATAACACAGGGATATATTAGCGGAACTAATTTACCCAGAGTAGGTGAAAGTATTAGTATAAACTGAAATGTCACAAATGTTTGTATATTCTTATTACATAGGAGTGAACATGTTTCTTGAATATTAATGGTAACATTTTGTATAAATTAATTCATTTTAAAACCATCCGTCTACCATTCCTATAGAGATGGTTGGCTTCTTATTGATTCGACAACCATCTCTACAAATAGATACCGTTTTGTCTCTTTGCATAAAGTAAACGTCTACCTTTGTATTAAAAGCAGTTTGTTATAGCAAATACAAACGATCTTCATCTAAACCGTGAACATGGGGTAACGTTGCTAACTAGATTGAGCACACGATTTAAGCAAGTATTCATGTTTACAGTGAGTAACATATGTGTACGTGTGCGTTGAATGTCATGCACACTTATGGTGGATGGATGAATTTGGCAAGTTATGTATATGCATATACATTTATATAATACACGTTTTATATATACGTGAAATAACTATGCCAAATAACTATGTAGACGTATTTATATTTATTATATAATTAAATTAAATGATAATAGTTAAAGATAAATCACGTTATTCATGTGGCAGTTAAATTGTGGGCAGCAAAATTAGGAATGCTCGATTTTACACATCAAAGTTTGTTTATAACTTATAAATATAAGATATTATTTTATTCATCAATACATGTACCCATATTGTCTACACACTTCTACCATTTAAAGGGCAGATTGTTCAGACTGGTGGTATAAAACTCTGGCGGGTGAGAGTCTATGAATTCCTAGAAGGCTGGTTTTACTGCATTATCGGGTGTGAAATTTTTTGCTATGAATAAGTTGTCCAAATTGCAAAAGAGGTGATAGTCAGTGAGAGCTACACCTGGTGAGTGTGGAGGATGATGAGTAAGTTCCAACTCCAATTCCTGTAATGTTGGCACGGTCATGTATGCTGTGTGTGGTCTGCCCTTGTCTTGCTATAAGATAGGAGTCGGTCTGTTGACCAATCTGGGGTGTTTTTCTCTAAGTTTTAACATCATTTTGTCTAACTGGTCACAGAATATTTCTGCCATGATCGATGACCGTGTTTTCATAAAATTGCAATGAGCCACACATGCGCTAGACCACCAAATACTCATCATCAGCTTTTTCTGACGAATGCTCGGTTTCTGAGTATGTTTAATTATTCATTCTAACGACTGCGCTGAACGTTTGCGATTGTTATATTAAATGCATTTCTCATTACAAGTGAATATTCGATCCAAAAATGGAACGCTTTTTTTTTTGTTTTTCGTTCACTTCATGGGGAACGCACTTTCCAGATTTGAGCTAAATGAGTTAATATTGTCTGTTTCTTAAAACCCAACTTTACTGCTAATTGATAACTACTTTGAGACGGGTCAGACTCAACAATGACCGGTGCGGTAACAATAGGACGTCATTATTAACGTTTGATAGTGGCCGACAGCGTAGATCAGTTGTGAAGTCAAAGTTGTCAATGCGAAATTTGGCAAACCATTTCTTTGCTGCCTCCTGCCTAGTTACACTAGAACCGAATATATTATTTATGTTTCACGCGTAGAACTCATAGTAGTTTCACGTAAGAGCTTTATGACAGTACGAATTTCCGAAGACCGATTCATTATCAAAAAAAAAATATATATATATATATTTTTAAAAGAGTTAATAATATTTTTTAAAGCTTGGAATAAGTTATTTCTACGGACAACATATGTAACTTGTTAACAAAGAAAGTTACATAACCGTAAAATATTAAGTTGCTGTCAAATAACAAACTGGCAAATTTGACAAAATTATAAACTAGAAGTTTCATCCTTGACGACCTGATAATTATGAGGTGCTCAATCCGTTGAGAGTTGTTTGAAGAAACCTAAATGATATCTATCACTTCATCACAATATCGGGCCCTTTAAAGTTCATCAAAACAGCTATCCTTATTACGCGCGATGTGCCTTAGTTGTATTTAAACTAACTTGCGAACTTAACATCTCACTATGATTCGAAAACTAACCCTCGTTGTTTACTGTTATCGGTGCTTCTGTGCTCGTTGTGTACTTACTTGTTTTCTTTCTTATTTATTTATATATGAATTATTATTTTTTCTTTTTCTTTACTTCTCCTTACATACTTTGTACTAGCTTTTAATAATAATTAGTGTAAAATTTATTTCTAAGAACCAACTGAAATCAGCTATTAATTAATTTTAGTTGAGTTTCAAGAGTAAATAAATAAATATCAATGAAGGAAACAAGAGCCACTTGCTTGCCTTCTAATCCCCCTTCGATGATACTGCTCAACTCGTAAATTGCCGCCGCGGTGGATTTGCCATTTTAATCGTCAAACTGATACTTATGTAGGCGCCTAAGTCCCAATTAGGCTATCTTGAAGAAGTTATCTTAAGGTTTCTCCATTGTTTTAAGGAGAAAGGAACTTATTTAAATGGGTACATATGTTATCGACATATGCTTCCGCAGAGAAACTACTGCAGCCTTAATCCAGTCGCGACGTCTGCTTAAAGATTAGTTTTGTAAATTCTAGCGAATTGTGGCACCAAATTTTCTGCGCCCTTTTGCGGTAGACACGGCGTTAGCTCATCTGGTTCCCGCGATATGTTTGAGCCAAAAGTTGACACGGTTTGTCGCACCGATTCTATGCAAACTATGTCGTTAGCGAGACTGCGGTCCTTAGAGCTCGGCATATCTGTCTCTCGGGAAAATGGCTGGTCCACAGGTATCCCACTGTACAGGCATCCAGGGGCAACTAGTTACTCAGAACCTCCTACGCAGTCTTCGCTTAGTTTCTTGAGAGCGCATACTCCCTTGCTGGGGTCTTTCGTTTGAGCTTTTTAGAGCCGAACTGCTTCTGGAAGATTTATCTTTATCCCCAGAGGGTTCCTATTAATTAGTCTAATCACCGGACACGTTAGCCATGTTGAAAAGTTTCCTGGCCGGGTAGCTGAGCTTTTGAAGCCTGTGATTTCACCAAGGCACAACTCTTGTAAGCTCTTTCTTGGTCTTTAGAGCACAGCGTTCTTGGTAGGCCTCTTGTATGTTTAAACAGAGTGTTGGCGCTTCGAGTTCAATATCTCCTGTGCTGCTGGAAGATGGGGAGACGTGTTTATGCTTTCAGAGAATAGAAATCGAAGCATTTCGCACTTGGTATGTTTAAGATCTGTATAAGTCTGGGATGACACTGCACTAGCCACAATGTCGAACCATATATGTTGATGGTCTGATAATGAGATTCTGCTGGATCCCACCCCAAGATAGAAACAGGGCTTTAAAAGCGGTGTCGTCCCAAGGCTTTAATGTACGCATCGTCGTCTTTAGCTATGTCACTGTCTCTTTCCACGTGCAAGCAAGTACAAGCCAAATCGGATGAAAAGCGCAGCCAGTAAATTGAGGTTTTACGTTTGGCTTGTACTGGCTGCAGATTCTGTCCAGGAGAATGGTCATCCTTTCAAGGCATCCTGGGAGTGGCCGACTAAGATAATATATAACCTCGGCAATTGTGATCCTTCCTTGAAGGAGAGAGCAGTGCTGGCTGGCTGGCCCGCAGTTATGCTTCTGATTGCACTGGGAGTCTCTACAGTTTCAGTTGCTGGGCATTTTGGTGGACTACCAACCGCCGAAGAATCCCCCATCTATCCTGCTTGCCGCCGGCTAAAGGCTGTACCGTTTCAGAGGCGAAAGGCTTTTACGCGTCTGTGTGGCTCTTCGAAGCACATGCCACCTTCAGCCATCGTTTGAAGGCGAGAGCAGGTGACTCCTGTCTGTTAAAAGAAAGTGACAGCTTGGGAAGAGTACGGCAATCGTGCCACGCACGACGGTGTGGATGGATGCTATGCTCGTGCAAAGCCCTAAGACAAATATATTCATCCACTTTGCCTTATAACTAAATACCGCCTATCGTCCCGCGCTCAGCACTCGACTTGAAGAGAGGCGTAAAGTGCCTTAGCACATCGCTACATCGTGAAAGAGAGATAGGAGTACCGTTTATATCGTTTATACCGATTACGTTTGGGTTTTTTTGGCTGGGAAGAATGAAAAAGAAACGAAGAAGAGAAAAGTAAGGGGAATGTGCCCAAAGAAACAAAAAAGCATGAAAAAATCGAGCAACTGGTGACTTTTATAATGGGATATTTTAAATAATTATTCGCTGAAGTAAAGAAAAACAAATTGAGTAGTTTGATTTTATGAATTCGAAAATAGTTTTAATGACTGGTCTTAAATAAATTATAAAGCAGTTGACGCATTCTAAATAAACTATTGGTTGGTAGAGCCGAAGCGTCTCAGTTGAGACCAATCGTTAGGCTTTTGTGGCTGCTTTATCGGCATATTAATATACTATCAGTGTTTAAACCTCCTATACATACTTCTTGATTAGTAATAAGCAATAGCAGTGAGTCTTTGTAATATATCCGCCCTGTACTGGATAAACTCTAATTTTTGACATGCCTTTACAACTAAACAAATACAGGTAACTTCTTGTAGCATCTTCCAAGAAAGCGCTTTCCCAGCAGACGCTCTAGTAAGTCAGATATGATTATATGAAAACCAATTTTGTATGTACTTTTCATATAAATCGAGGATACCTAGTAAAGGTGAAATCGAACGTAAGTAAATTTTGTGAGTACATCCAATAATTATTTATTTCTTTATCCATTTTTCAATTCAACTACATAAATATCAGTTAAGTTAGGCTATTCGTAAGCAATTAGACAAGCGACAATAAAATAATACTATAACACCACAGAGATTAGCCAAAAATAAGTATATCTTTGTCTACAAATTCATCACAATACTTGAGTGCCACCTCTTTGCACCGGGTTTTCAGACTTCATTAAATCAGCGCTTACTAAATCTACTAATCATATTGAACCCACTATTATCACCCAAGGAAGGGTTGATTTTATACTTACCATTGAATCAGATATATCAGTTAGGTTGAGAACTTTATTTACATTCTTGCTTAGAAACCTAAGTGGGGTAAATAATTCATAGTCGCTTCTGTATAGTTTAATCTATGCTGAAGTTGCAAGCGTATCACCTCCTAGTGGTATCACTGACTCAACTAAGGCGTCTTCGCCTAAAACTAATAAAGAGCAATATAAATCATCCTCTCCCGCTGCTGGTCACCAGACCGGGCAAGTCGCACAAGCTGCTTGTGCAAGGGCGATAACCCCATCTATATTCTCCCCAACTCTAAACTCCCCCGTCGTGAACGCTCCTGTTCCTAGTAAACACATCTGCTTGTCGGCAGTTCCTCTCAGAAAAGCAATATTTGTGGCACCTGAAATATCGGTGGATAACATAAAAAGTTATCCGGCGGCGAAAGTCCCCTCAGTCAATTTAAAGCGCGGTAGCATTTTCAAATTGGCTCCTTCTCAATCTAGAGCAATCTCTTCTTTTAAAATATTAGTTCCGACTGAAAACAGTGCTACGTTGTTAAATAAACCACTGTGGCCAGTAGGATCCTTAATTAAGGAATTTATCCCTAGAGATCGTCCAAAAATACCAAAGCAATAGTCTTGTCGCCTTCAAGACAACAAAATATTTCTTCAGGCTCATTATCTTTCATTTATCAAAATGTTAGGGGCCTAAATTCAAAATTTTGTTCTACTTTCCTAAATTCAGTAAGCATCGAGTTTTTCTGTTTGGCCTTCACTGAAACTTGGCTAAAACCCCATTGTCATTCGTCGGAACTTTCCCACACTTCTTTCCAAGCGTTTAGAAATGATCGAGTGAATCGCATTGGTGGTGGTGTATTAATTGCCATATCTGCGTCAGTCCCGTCCAATTCAATAGAATTTCCCACTTCTCCTGGCGTTGAATTTATCGCCAGGCATAAATGCCTAATAGACAGCTATTTGTAACCTGCTCCTATATTCCCCCGAATTTTTGAGATCTCCATATACAAGAAACAGACTGCCCTCATTTGTGAAGTGGCCAAGCGGTCTAGACCCACCGATTTGATAGTTGCATGAGGTGACTTCAACTTGCATCAAGTCACTTGGTGTAACAGTGATAATTCTGGCTGTTTGATTCCTACTTCATCACCTGATGCGCTCTTGCGTTCTTTAATGAATTATTTGATCATAATGTAGTTCAATATAACCGTACCCCTAATTGCAATGGTAGATTGCTTGATCTTTGCTTTGCCAATTTTCCTGAGCTTAGTGTTAATCGTTGTCTACCTGCTAGTTTACCTGAGAATCCTTATCATCCTACAATGTGCATTTCCTTTCAGCACAAGTATGATGGTTCGTTGAACTGCCTTAATATTCCAAACCCAACCTTTTCCAGCAAATATTATGATTTTCATAAAATCAATATTGCATTGCTAAAAAATCATCTTTTACATACGAGGCTTGATTTCTCAACCGGAAGTATTGAAGGCTTATTCTCATCGTTCTACAATACATTAAATCTAGCTGTTGCTGCATTTGTTCCGACCAAGCTGTCCCGACCTCGAAGCAGGTATCCCCCGTGGTTTAATAAGACAATTAAATATTACAAGGATAGGAAAAACAAGTTTTTAAAAAAATAGTCGAAATATGGCTCTGCTCTCGACTATTTCGCTTACTCGGCGGCAAGGCATAGATTTAACTCCCTCAACCACTAATATTATTGATACAGATACCTTCAGTTCATCAAATCGTCTCTGTTTGCTAATCCTAAATACTTTTTTAAATTTTTTAATTCAAAAAGGAAAATTTCCCTAAATCCCTCGCATGTTTTTTTTAATGGCTCTGATTCCTCGGATGAGATTGAAATCTCAATTCTGTTTGCTGAGTATTACCGACGAAACTTTTCGACTGCTAATTCAGATTTATCAGCAAACTACCCATATGCGATAACGAACTTGGTTTTAATTCCTAATTTGGTTATTACTGAAAATGACGTTTTTGAAGAGTTGAGCTGTCTAAAATATAGTTGTGCACCTGGACTTGGTGGAATTCCATCATGTATACTTAAATATTGCGCTGTCGAGTTATGTGGTGTTGTTTCAAAGCTTTTTAACCAGTCCTTGAAATTAGGTGTTTTCCCTGTGTTTCTAAAGAGAAGTTTCCTTACTCCTATTCACAAAAGTGGAAGTAGACAACTTGTTGAGAACTACAGAGGCATAGCCAAGTTGAGTGACTTGCCTAACCTGCTCGAGCGAATTGCGCGAATAATTCGTGTATTTCTCCACACCACCATGGCTTTCTAAAAAAGAAAGATCTACGGTCACCAATCAGAGTTTATTTGTCATGTTTTCAAGGCAGAGATGTCATATATACTGATTTAAGCAAAGCGTTTGATTTGGTTAAACATAACTTACTTATCTTTAAACTCCAAACCTCTGACTTCCCTTTCTATTTAGTGAAATGGATAAACTCTGATCTGCACAATAGATCATTCAGGGTTTTGTTTAAGTTCGTCACCTCATATGACTCCCCCCTGACATCTAGCGTATCTCAAGGCAGCGACTTAGGACCCGTTTTATTTAATTTATAGATTAATGATTTGCCCTCGATGATTAAATCCAGCCAGATCTTAATGTATGCTGATGATGTGAAACTGTTTTCTTCCTTTCCCTAGAATCGCAATCACGTCAGCTTCAAATTGACTTGAATAATTTGGTTGCATGGAGCTCGATGAATCTCTGAAACTAAATCTAAATAAAAGTAAGAAGCTTTCTTTCTCAACAAGGAAGTGTTTCATTGATTCGCACAAGTCGGAAAACGTTGATTCATTCACAGATTTAGGTGTTCTACTTGACCATAGGCTACGTCTTACTTTCATATTGAGGTCTCGTTAAGCAAAGCTAGGTCCGCGCTGGTTTTATAAAGAGGTGGTCCAAAGAGCTTGATGATCCTTACATTACGAAAAGACTGTACATGTTTGGTTGGACCTATACTCGAGTATGCCTCTGTTGTGTGGTCTCCTTCATATAGGTGCTATGTAGATTCAATTGAATCTGTTGAAAAGCAATTCTTGTTGTTTGCCCTTACGAATTTGAGTTGTGATCCGATTGCCTTTCTTCCCCCTTACGAGAATAGGTTGCTTCTGTTGTCATTACCGTCTCTTGAGAAACGTAGATTTGTTCTTGGCGTTTGCTTCGTAATCAAAGTAATAAAAGATGCTATTGACGCGCCTTCATTAGTTGGTGAAATAAGCTTTAATGTCCCTAACCGCTTCTCTAGGCACTTCATCTTCATTAAGCGTAGTCAATGTAAATATAGTTATGAGCTGTTTAACCCGCTCAGAGTTGTTTGCAAGAACCTAAATGACGTCTATCACCTTTTTTCATTATCCATTAAAGCTACATCCATCCATCCGTTAAAGCTACATTGCTTAATACACGTTATTTACCAATGTCGTACTTAAACTAGCTTTTAACCTTAAAAAATCATTACGATTCGAAAATTAATTTTTGTTAACTATTATCGGTTGCCAAGCTTATGCATGTTGGCGATGGCTTACGGGTTTAATTGCAATTTGGTCCTGTACCGGTTCTAAGTGTGGATCTATGCTAGTTGTGTACATTGTTTTTTTTTTTTTGTTTTTGTGTTTTTTCTGTTTTTCCTTTTTATTTGTTTTATTGTATTTACACTAAGTTTTAAAATTAATTAATATAAGTTTTGCTTTAAGAGTCAATTGAACTCGACTGTTATTTGTTTACTTGACTTTCAAGTATAAGTAGAATTGAAATAATTAAATAAATAAATAAATAAATGTATAAATTATAAATTCATTTTGAGATTATTAATATTCTGGCTCTGTGAATACTGACCAGAACTATTGACGAATTAGTATGATTTTTAGACACTACGCAGGTCCGAAAGAAATGTCTTAACCTTGTATAACACTTCAGCCATTTGTTTACAGGCGGCAGCTATTTTAGTGATAAGACTGTTATAATTTTCAAAGCTATGGAAAGATCTGAATGTTGATAAAGCGATGTTTTTTAATGGGAAGGAGACGAGAAATGATTTGCTGATTGTAGTATATTGTATGAAAATACCCAATTTGCATATTGTTTTCTTTCAAAATTAGTTGCACGCGATAAACCGGCCTGTCTCCTCGGATTTGTGTGTGCGTAGATTTCTAATATGAATCAAATATCCGCACTACCAAAAAAGAAATTATTATTTTACTCGCGTGCATCATCTAACTTAAAATTTATAATCAAAACAAAAAAATGAACAAATCGTGCCACGTAGTTATACTATCCTTAACTCATCTTAATGTGTTTCTCCGGAAATCTCAACAAATAATTACGATATTAATATAAACTCATTCGTAAACTTAAATTAGTTGATTTAGCGAACATTATATTTTAAAGGGGTTCTAAATATGAATTTAATAATTTAAAAGCTATAGTAACAAAAATAAGAATAAGGAACAAAAAAAAATGCGTTTTTGTTTAATTAAAAATTAAATTACAATAATAAAAACAATTTAATTTAAGTATAAAAAGAGAAAAGAAATTAAAAACCTTACCGATGACGTTTCCTCGATGATGCGCATTATTGGTGATCCATCAGGAGCTTTAACAGCAATTCAAAAAAATTAGAGTATTGTTTTTTTTTATGTTCAAGACAAATTTTGCTTCTAACAAAGAGTTTTTGTTGTACTTTTACCGATTTCAAATACACTGAGTTTCCGGATAATTTTGGGGGAAAAATTCACAAAAAAAACCCCAAGGCAGCTTTCTTAAATGTCTTATTCATTTACAGAAGTTAGTTTCTTTTGGTATTTACCAGCAATACATTTATCGAGTAGATCAAACAAGACAAGATTTATATTTTAACTTGTGTCCTTTTCCAACCTTCCATAATAAAATTATTCCTTCAGCTAAAAGATGCACGCACTAAATGTGTTTTTTTTTTTTAATAAAAGCTATAATTTCAAAATTCAATATGATATACTTTATATTTTAGATCTTCACCTTCAATAAAAACCAGCGATATCCTTTAAATTTCACGGCAAATCGTTTTTTCTTTTATTTAAAAAAAAAGACGTAAGATTTTTCCTTCATTTTCTTTTTTGATGGTTTCTTACCATGATCCAAAAAAAAAAATACTCGTCTCAAAAAAACTTTTTTTTTATTTCCATGATAGCGAACGCTAAAAAAACCCATACAATTTTTTTGGAAAATAGAAAAGTGGGATAGCTGACACCTCTGTGGTTTCAGGCTGTTATGTATTTGTATGACTATTTGCCCATGAGGACGGTCCGTTCAAAATAGCTGTCACATTTGGTCATTTTTAATTTTGTGTTTATGATTCAGAGCACTGTTTGGAGCTGTTTAGGCGACATTAAAAGCGTTTTTTTTTTTCATGCAATATGTGACAATGGATGAAACAGGGATTCATCACCACACTCCATAGTTAAATCGGCAGCTTGGCGAGTCAAGAACGACCGTGCAAAGCGATCAAAAATTATAAAAGTGTGTTGAAAAGGCTATGGCGTCTCCACTACGGAATGCGCAAGGTATAATATTGGTGTACGATGAGGCAGTATTTAGCTTTTAGTTAGAGGCCTTGAATTAGGGGCCTTGAGTTAGAGTCTTGATCAATGCTTGGGATTGCTACGCTATTGTGTGGGAAAACTAGTAAGCTTATTACATATAAAGCACACAAAGCTTATTATTATTCCAAATTTAATCCATTGCTCTCCAAGTTGAATGCACTTATGTCAAAGCTTTTTCCAATCTTCCAAACAGTTGCTGAGGTCGATTTCTCGAACGCCTCCAGAATTTCCTTGGTTTATGAACTTCTCAATATCAAATTGTGTTTTTGTCAATGTTTGTTACGTAATTATAATATTGTTGCCCAATACTTCCCTGAGAAAAGTGTTTAAAAAGCTAAAAGCGTTTGTTAATAGATCTTTCTTTAAAAAAATTTACTTACGATTGAATTTCGTCTCTTTAGTCTCCCAGTTATAAATAGTCAATGCTCAAACTCACTCAATTTCTACCTTTCTTCAATACCGAGAACTGTTATTAATACCTGTGTCCATAAGGCACTTTCTTTTTAAGAGGACAATGTGTAAAGTGCCGAAAATTATCACATGTTTTGAGTAGTTGTTCCAAAATATGCCGAGATTTTATTGTCAACAACATTTCATCGTTTTTTTTTATTAAATATGTGATTTTTTTAATAATATCTGTATATAAGCCTAAGCAAACATTCAACAGGAATTATAATCGACGGGTTTATTTGAAACAAATTTTACTTAAATGCAATGGTAATTGCAAGCTGTTTTCTTTCTTCTTTTCTCTTTCTGATGTTCGCTAATTACCTCCGGTGCATGACAGAAAATCTTATTTACTTTTACTCTCATTGTCAATAAGAGAATCAGGCTATACAATCAACGATATATAATGGGGCACATACTTAGTCGAGACCTCACCAAAATACCTGAGGTGGCCCGAATAAATAAGGTAGTCTTTAGGACTACCAAAGCATATTGCTGTCCCTTAATGAAAAGGAAAAGTGATGTATAATCCTTCTCCTTGGATGGTGAGAATCTTAAAGAATTGGCAAGTATTGATGGTCTTGGCATAAGATACAAATTGGAGTTTGTTGGACAGACTTTTGTGAATTCAAACAACAGGTAAGCATGTTAATAACATATTATCCCGGCAAACACACACAAACAAACTTTATTTTTTCTGGGAATGAATTACAAAGAAATTTTTGTTCCTACGTATTCGATTAGCTTTCCTTAATTACTGTAAGATTCCATAATAGTCAGGGATTCCCCAATTACGAATAATTATTCCTCTGCCTCTTCTGCTTAGTCGTCGAATACGGTTGCCGAAATGATGTCCGATAATCAAGTCTCTGAAATTAAACAAACATCAATATTATTTTTGATCAAACAATGAAATCCTTTCACATATTTATCACGAACCCTTCTTGCGTGCCAAGCTACGTACTTTGACCAGATAATTCCCATTGTATATATATTTGACAGCTAAATAAGTTCTGGCTTCAAATTGTTGTTCTCTTTCTTCCTCTAATAATAATATCACAAGTGAGTCCTCTTATTTCTTCTTTAAAGCAAAAGTTTTTTACTTCTTTTGGGGGCTGCATTAGCGTTTATGGTTTCGACAAGAGAGTTCTTTTTATACGTCAGTATATTTGAAAATTGTTAAACTGAATCATTATGTTTTTAATTTTCCTCTGATAATTCTATTTCATAGAGCATTCAGCTTAAAGTCAGTCAGCTCGACAGAGTCATGATTAAAACTCATGACTTACAAGGCAGACATATGGGCGTCATATATTTAAGTGAATTTTTTAAATTACTTACATAGTAACATACGCGACGAAATTTTCAGAATATGCTTCAGTGCTGATTACAATTTTTTCTACAGGATAGTGCAACACATTACCAGATTGTAGCAATAAGCATGCAAGAATAGTATTTTGCGTCAATACTTTGATTGATGAACTGGGAACGTCAGAGTTTTCTCAGCGTGATCAGGATTTCTGTCTACTTCGATGCCTTCGGAATTATCGAAAGTGAGAGCTCGAAGTGCAATGCCAGACTTGTCTTTTGAAGAGTAATCTAAGGAATTAAGCTTGTAACGTGGTAATTTCTTTACTTCTATCTACGCGAGTTAAGTTCATCCAGAATACGCACTACAGAAAGATTTATAAAGTTGAGAGTTATTGGTTGACCGCTTTGTTGTCAAATTCACCAAAAGCGCTTTTCCTTACGTTGTAATTTGCGATCTTTATTACACGCTTTTAGCTTTCAATTCCGCCACATACGTCCCCGCGTTAACTTCCACTCTTAGCCTCTTTTACTGCGACGGGTTCAGTCTCCTCTGTTTATCCTAACAGTACTCAATGTGCGGCCGATGATGAATCGAGTGTAGAACATTTAGGCTTCACGGTCGAATCAAACAATTTTCTGCCCTATTTAACTGTGGCTGACGGTGAGTCGGGAGCAAAAACACCCAGGCTCCATTGTCAGAATAAAAAGTATCTTCTCTACTCAAATTTGTCTTATTGACAGATAGTCTCAATAAGCTAAAACGTTTCCTATGATATTAAGCAAAGGGAAGACAATCTGTCCAGCTGGTGGCTGTTATATGACCTTATTCATCATAAGGCCAGGGACTGTCTCCTTGGTTTTGCGATTTGCCGCGGTATTTCTACTATGTTAGCCATGGCTGTGCTCATTATTCATTATTTGCCGGGAACGCATGAAGGGGATGTTTAACAACAACATTTTTACGCAAAATTATATAATTATATTATTAAGTATTCTAATATATTGTTACAAATTTCCGCTAATCTCAATACGGTCCGTATCACTAGATGGTGGATATTATTTTCAAGAGAAATGCACTTCAGAACTCTTTTAACTCCAAGTTTCTTTATTTACAATCTATTCTTTAAGGCTTATTAAGGATTATTTACATTTTACTTTGGCAATACTCTCGACTTCTCAACTTTAGTATTCTTTTTTGACTCAAATGTTCTTGTCCGATTCAGATGTTCTCGTACGAGTAACTCTGCCTTCCGCAAATAGTCTACTTATATACATTTGTACAAGCATGTTACTATTACCTAACTTCATGGCTTAATTTTTAATTTGTTAACCTGCTTTTCTGCTAATCGTTTTCCTCGGCCGGCAGCTGCATCACGCACGCGCATGTGCACCTGGGTTTTTCCCTGTCTGTTTTTCTGCTAATCTTTTTCGTCGGCCGGCAGTTGCATGACGCGCCGCAAATATGCACTACGGAATTTATTACTTGGAAAAAATCAATTAGTTAGCATTAACTGGGTTTGAGATTTTCGTAACAATATATATAGGTTCTTATATATATTTATCCTTTGTAAATATTAGTAAGTTTATCAAATGCAACATTAAGAATTTTTAATATGGTATATCTACACATGCCATTATACCATTCCAATAGAGATGATTGCTTGGCTAGAATTTGCCAGGGAAAACGGTCAATTCTTAGTGGAATGACGTTATGTTTGCTCTTATCAGCAAATATAACGGAAAAAATGAGCGTAGAAACGTCTTTTCGCTGCCTTAGCTTCCTATTACGTTCTTGCACGAACGGCTTACGGCGAACATGGCGATAGTCATGTTATAGTTTAGTATGCATTGGGCCAATGCAGTAGTAAATAAGGCATTTTAAACAAGGAGGGTTATTTAAGCATATTGAAGGAAAATTTTAAAGAAAATGCCAAGCATGAACTCTATCAAAAATATTTGGGATGAATTGGACCTCCGTGCGCGAAAACACACCATATCTTCTGTCCAACATCTGAAAAATAGACCACAAGAAGAATTTAGTAAGATTGCTGTTTCCCTTACAAGAAAAGTTATAACAAATATGTCAAAAATATGTACTGGCAAGCGATAAGCAAAGAAATTTACCAAAAATACTATATATTACTAAATAATGTTGATTATAACAAATAACTAACTTTTTTTATTTTATTTGGATGTTGAGTTGGAATAGACTAAGCCAGAAAAAGAAGCTTGGCTTCAGATAATAAAATTTGATGATTATTTGCAGGAAATTTATATGAATATAAAATAACAAGAAGCCCCAATGATATCATAACGATATGTTAAGTGTAATTGTAGATTGTTGAGTTGTACGTAGTAATGTAAGAATAGTGGTCCAAATTTGGGCTAAAAAAGGAATGGATATGAGGAAAATTTTGATTGAACGTAAAAATAAAGAAAAGTAAAAAATTAACCTGAATTAAAAAGATAAATGCGCTTTTCTAATCAAGCAAGTTATTTCCCTGAGATGACCCATGTTTTTTGCTGCAGAGAGATTGAGGAGGCCACCACATAATTTAAAAAGGCTAGAAGAACTGTTACTACCATCAAGTTTATGGCATCTCAAGATGAGATGCTCAATAATGCAAACCTGAAATACTATCACATGGTACAGCACGAATCATTTTGAAATATACTTTATCGTAAATGTGGTCAGTCATGAGTCTATAAAGTGTTTTGATCTCTCAGGAGTTAAACAAGCCTTTGTTATGGGTTTTATTTTATAAATTTTATGTATGTTTTAGAGTTGCCACCGGCAATATTCGAATTGTCCATATTGCTTCATAAGGAATATATATAAGGGACAAAATTAGCCCTTTTTGCATGAAAATCAACTTTTGCAGTTTAAAAAAAAAGCCGCAGTGACCAGGTATTCAAACATAGTTCCAGTCATTAATTTGAGAATCGTGTATCATTTTGTGTATTACAAATACCTATCGATTATGTGCATATCTTTTTTTTTTTAAAAGCAGAGCTCGTTTGTTATCAGAAAAAACGACAAAT